>JRUX01000296.1:0-17297 GCA_001407235.2 Kudoa iwatai | reverse complement strand
ATTTAAAATTTAACCACATTTACCATGCAATAATAAACAACGTAGTTATTGCAAATACTCCTTACTATGGTTAAGATATTTAATGCAACTATTGAAATATAATAATTAAATGATACAAATATTAAGCCATTATATATATATTATTTATATATAAATTTAATGTTTGTAAGATCTCCAAAAAATTACTTTATTAGGATTAATATATACTCTTTAAAAATGATATACATTCGACAATTTTAATGAATTATAGGGCAAATATTTCATGATAATATACATTAAATAGTAATCATTGTAAATATATATGAGTTATTTTTTATTCTGTTGTGGTTTTTGTGTATGACAACAAAAATTAAACAATAGTCACGTGATTAATAAAATAATCTAACAATATTTTATAAAAATGATTTTATCCCAAAAATAACTATAATATTATATTGATTACTTGTTTTTTAATAGATTATTTAAGTAATATGTTTAATGATAATATTAATTTAGTATTATACCCATTATCCATGTTACAATAAATAATTTGATTTATTATCATAATTTATAAATGAAATAATCAAACATTTCAATTAAAAAAGTTATTAATTACTATAAAATAGTCTAAAATATTTTCATTAAAATAAAGAATGGAGTGATTAATAATAGAGAAATCGTTAAAAACATAACATTCAATGAAAATTTATTTTAATTAAAAAATTATTGATACAATCTCAATACAGACTATCCATTGATAGTATTTAATATATAGTTTATTACTTGAACCATTATTACTGCAGTGTAACTAGATTTGTTTTTAATAACATTAATAACTGAATCTTCTCATCTAATATGCTATGCGATATGCTGGATAATGAAGCCATTCTATAAATATTATCACTTTATCAATAAAAATATTTCAATGTATTTAACATGTTTAATATGGAATGACATTATTTAGAAGAATGAATGAGTGTATATTAAATATGATTTTTAAGAAATAATCGTAATTTTACATTAGATAAAATATTCTATTGATTTTTCATGTGATTTTTAGATAATCATGACCTAAACTGAAATAAATAACAAACTAACCCACTAATAATAGAGCATGTGACACACTAAATAAAACGCCTGCGCAGCTGTTATTGATTCGAACACGGCACGAGTAACAATTGGAGGGATTTTTAGATTATGGGTGTAGTACCGAATACATACACTATTGGAGGTGTTTCTGTTGAATTTCCTTTTAAACCCTATCCCTCACAGATAAGCATGATGAATCATGTGACAATGTTATAAACGTGTTGGTTCTTATTATGTTCATAGATCATAAAGGCTCTCAATGAGAAAAATCATTCTCTATTAGAAAGTCCTACAGGAAGTGGAAAGACTTTATCATTATTATGCTCTACACTTTCATGGCAAAAGAACGATTCATTAAGTAACATTTTTTAATATTTTTATCCATAAACTATATGTACCTTACTGTTAGCAATTAATTACTATTTTAGAGCATAAGAATATAGAAAACAAAAATAGTATTATTTGAAAAAAAAAATTAATGAGTAATATTGAGTTATTTTTAGAAAATGATAATATTAAAGATGTAACTGACATGGATGCTACAAACAATAATGAAGTATAATATTTGTTATTTGGAGGGTTTTTAATACTTTTGTATAGAATGGTCATACTAAAGAAAACAATGATCCATTAAAGGCTGTACAGGATTCCAAAAACAGTAATGTTAACAACAATCACCACTATGAACCTCCACAAATATTCTACTGCACAAGAACTCACAAACAATTATCTCAAGTTGTATCTGAATTGAAAAATACATCATATGCTTCTAATAGTTCACTTAAAATGACTATATTGTCAAGTAGAGAGCATTCATGTATCAATAGCAAAGTTTTAAATAGATCTAAAAAGAATGGAGATTTGACTGAAGCATGTCAAGAGCTAATAAAAAATTCTAGAAATTCAGAAAATACATGTTCCTATTACCGTAATATGGATAAGATTGCTTCCCATAAAAATTTAAGAAAACATAATCTTAGTTTGGCATTTGATATTGAAGAGTATGTGGCACTGGGAAAAAAATGTAAAGCATGCCCATTTTTTGCATCTAAACAATTAGTTGATACTTCAAATCTTATATTATGTCCATACAATTATATAATAGATCCACTTATTCGTTCCTCATTAGATATGAATGTTAAGGGTGCTATTGTAATAATAGATGAAGCACATAATATAGAGGATGTTTGTCGTTCTTCTCTAAGTTATACATTTACAGAACAACAAATCATTAATTGTATGGAAGATTTGAATAAATTATGTGAAATTTATACTAATGAATTATCCATTAAAAAAATTTATCAAGGTTTATATGGTTTTATTGGTGGTATTAAGCATTGGCTATCAGCATATTGTGCCCGTGCACAATCTATAAGTTTTACCACTGATAGATATGTTGTGAAAGGTCATGAAACTGTTGAATCATTAATTCAATATGCCGGAATAAATCATCATATTTTAAATCTATTAGATAAATATCTTATGGAATTGAAAACTTTTAAGGATGAACAAATTGAAATTGGTCAATCGTATGGTAATAATTCACAAGATTTTTATATACCAGAAATGTCTGATAAAACTAAACAGCTAATTCAAAGTTGTTGCTTAATATTTATGAATTTATTAAAAGGCGAAAATTACAATGATTATGTGATTACATTGTCTAAAGAAAGATCTAACACAATAGAGGATTCATTTGATCGATCATATAAACAACGTTCTCATATGAAATTGAATAATATGAATGAAATATCACAAATTCAAATTACTTGTTCATTCATATGTCTTAATCCAGCTCTTGCATTTACAATGTTAGCTGATCAAGTTCATAGTGTACTTTTGGCTTCTGGTACACTTTCACCAATGAGTAGTTTTGGACCAGAATTAGGTGTTCAATTTAAAACTATTTTTGAATCGAACCATTCTACTACTAAAGATCAAGTTTTAGTTGCTGGTCTTGGTGTTGGACCAAAGAATTCTCCCATGAAACTCACATTCCAATATTACAATATGTTAGATATTCAAGATCAAGTAGGATGTGTTGTATTTGATGTTTGCTCAATTGTTCCCAAGGGTGTTCTCTGTTTTGTTCCTTCATTTAATATTTTGGAAATCCTAGTTAAAAGATGGAAAAACACTAATCTATGGCAACAGTTAAATACAATTAAACATGTTTTTGCAGAAGTACGTGGATCTAATAATCAAGACGTATGACACATTTAATATAGCTTTTAAAAATTAAATTTAATAAAGTATAAGCTTAAAAAAATTATATTTTATTATATATCTATGTTCCATTCTTTTATTATAATATATATAATCATACTAATAGTTCTATTTTATTTATAATATAATGAGTTTATATATTTTAAAGTTGTATCATTTTACCATATTTATGTTACTTTAATATGATATTTCAAATGAGTTTATTTGTAACCGTATGTAAAAACAAACTTATTTTAAGAATAAAAACGTAAATTAAATAATGATTTATTTTATAATGTAGTAATATACTAATATTGTATAGTCTATAAAGTTGATGAGTGAATATACCGATTGTTCACTGGGAAAATATGACAATTCTCAAAAACATGGTGCTATTATGTTTGCTGTTTGTCGTGGAAAAAGTAGCGAGGGAATAGACTTTAGTGATGATATGGCTCGTGCTGTAATTACCATAGGAATACCATTTCCAAATATAAAAACTACTGAAATATCTGAAAAAATGGTATATAACGATGAAAGATGTAAAAAATCATCTGAATTATATTTGGATGGTCGTGAATGGTACACAATTCAAGCTTATAGAGCAATTAATCAAGCTATTGGTCGTTGTATTCGTCATAGTGAAGATTGGGGTGCTATTATATTATTAGATGCACGATTTAGTGAATTCTCAAATCAAAGAAATAGTTCCATAGGTAATCTATCACGTTGGGTTCGTGATAGACTAATACCTTTCCAAGATTATACAAATTTTATATATCAACTTAAACAATTTGTTTTAAAAAAATTAGATCAAACTTTATTAACAACAGAATCCAATACATCATCTACTACTAATACTTTTTTTACTGACAATGATGAAGATGATTTTGAACAAAATTCACATTATAATAGAAAAAGAAAAATTTTTGAAAAAAAAGAAGAAAGCTTTTCAGATTATAATGCTGATGGTTCTTTATCACCAATTATTTTATCAAATTGTCTTGACTCAACGGTTATTGACAGTAAGATTAAACAAAAAGATAAGGATATATCTATTAAAGTATGTATATTATCTCTATTTAATTATTTAAATAATTGCTATAGCTCATTCTTTTTACTTTATTTTTTAAGATTTAAAGTAATTGTTATCATTAAATTTTTTTATATACCTAATAAGTATTATTTTTTTATACCTCATTCTAGTTTATTATTACATGAGTATATCGTAAAAATATAATCAATAGAGTAGTAATAAATATATTTTTTTAAGCTATTTGTTTAATTTTAGTTGTTTCATATTTTCATTAAATTATATTGTATATAATTCGACTCAGATTTTAATATTTTGATTCATTTATTTACTATTTAATGTAATTATAAAAAATTTATGATAGTTTATTCTCAAAAATGTTGCTATATTTTGTGTCTATATGTATATAGCTTCTATAACTACATATTAAAGCTAAAAAATTAATAAAAGCTATTTAAGAATTAGTTCACATAGAAGTGTGAAGTTATTGTATCATTCTAAGATATATTTTTTCAATCCTATTATATAAGCTCATAGAATTAAATATAATTAGGTTATGCATTTAATATGAGCTATTTTTTAAATAAAGTTTATCATTATTTTATTTTTTTCTAATCACGTAGTATTAAACAGTAATATATTATAATATATCTTATTATTTAATATATTAAAAGTGAGTTCAAATAACCATATACAAGTGTATTATTTATTTATTTAATGTTTATAAGTGGATTGAGTTTTGTTCTCTATTTAAGATGGACCCTAATATTTACTTACATAATTAAGTTTCACGATATATCCTCATACTTATAGACTAGATTTTTTACCATGGAATATATTAGATAATCTATTTATTAATCAAAGATATAATATTAATATTTTTTTAATATAAAAATTGTATTCATTTTATTAATATTCTATAATATTTCTATCATAATATATATCAGTAACTAGCTTCAATTTTAGATGAGTTAATTCATATAGTTATCAATGAATTTTATTAGTTTTTTAAAAGATTATTCTAAATATTAGTTAATTTTGTAACACACATCTATAGTACATCAAAAGTAGGATTGTTTTCTGTTTCAAAATAAAAGTAATTACAATTATTTAAAACATAGATGGATTTGTATTCAACTATCTTTATTGTTAATTACATTTGAGTGAGCTATATAAAATTTTTTAAACTAGCTATTAAATATTTGTCTTTGCGCGCGCATATAGACTAGACAAACTCTTTATTTGGAAGAGCGTCATTTACAATCATAATGTATATAAAAAATAATAATAAAAATGATAATTTTAACTAATATAAATGATATTTATTGTACTTTTATCGTTGTAAATAAATAATATACTAAATAATTTGTTAATCATTGTATATTAAACCTATATATTAAATGTTGCTTAGGAAGAATTGTTGACAAATGATCACACTAAAGAAGAATCAGTTGAAGATTATAAAGTAAATTTTGATAATTTAATTGACACTCTTATTCATATAAGTTTAAACTACGTAATATTTATGAATGATGCACCATAACTAAAAGTCTACATCAATATTTAAAAATAATAATATACTGTGCTTTCATTGCTATAAAAAAATCTCATTTTAATTCTTATTGTATTTGTTTTTTCTTATATATTAAAAATATATGTATAGGTAATGATTTTTACTATTATTATTTAGACCATTGTTCTATGCCATGAATGTAACAATTCTATCGTTATCAAATCTAACAGAATAACTTATTGTATGTGTATATTTTTATATGTTTGTTATAGTCTTCTAAAGACTTTTATTTTATATTAGACAATGACACATGTTCTTCATGTAGTTTAGCTGATTTTTTAAAATTGCATTACTCCAAATTTATAATTGTTCCTGAATGTGATGTTAACGGCAGTATTCGGTATATCGATAGTACTCGTGAATATCCATTCTCAAGTGCAAGTAATTTTTTAAGCATTAATTAGATACACAATTTGAAAATGAATAATTATATTTTACTATTAATAAATATATATGATTATCTATTAGCTAATTATCATCTCCCATCTAAAATATATTCAAATTAGGTGACATGTTTAATGCTATTTATTGTCAAAAAAGCAAAATCATTCACATTCCAATGAAATGTTCCAAATGCAACTCAGATGAAGTCACTTGCTGGAGTACAGTAAGTGTTGATGGCAAAGAACCACTTAAAGTATATTCACATGACTTTTTATTGGCGCATGTGCAACTAAGTGTAACATATTTGTGAATATTATGGAGATATTTTCTACAAAAGAAATTAATTAAGATCATGTAATAATATTATGATAGTGTAGTAGCATTTTTCTATCTATCATTAAATCTAACATTTTTTTAGTTTTTAAAGTAAACTAAATGTATATATACATATGAAAAGATATGTTTAATTTGATTAGATAAGCAAATAAAAATGGTTTATCTAATATTATTTGAGCTTTACAAGCTAGCATCAATTATAAATGACTATATAAGAGAAATAGACATATACAACATAACAGACATAAATGTGTTATATATATGCGCATAAAAAGGATCTATAATGATTTGATTAAATTATATTGATGTTTATATTGTTTTATTTGTAAATATTTTTAGGTGTGGTATGCAAGTTTGTAATCTATCATATGGAAAATGAATTGTTTGTTTGTATTATTTTGTATTTATTATTAAAAAACAGTGTGATTATTACGCGCTTTTTTTGCCAAATTTAAAAGGCTAATAAAATAGCATGATATATATGAAGAATTTATTTACAAATGTATTTTATTCTTTTTTTTAACACTAAACACTAGATTTATTTACGATATCATTCATTTTTAATACCGAAAATAATATAACACCTTCTTAACGAATCATTCTATGTCCATGTAGTAAGTATTATGTTATACCGATAAGTAAATGCTTGTAATATAGTACAGAGTTACATGTGTGTATTTTTTTGTATAAAATTTTCATTATCCCCATTATATAGCCCAATCTAAGCTCAATATTATATAGCATTGTGTATAACTGTGATTTCATACAATCATGATTGAGTAAAATAATTGCTGTGAATATTAAGGTGGCAATTGTTATTTAACATATTTATATCAATGAAAATGAATTTTTGTTAGATAATATAGTCAATTGAATGAAATTACATATACATTTTAACAATCGTTATTAAATTTCATAGTTAAAAAAAAATATATTGTATCATTAATCACTTTATATCATAAGTAAGCCTAATATTTTATATTTTAAATAAAATTTACCTATAATTAATAAAGAATGTTTTTTATTTTTATAAAAATAAATATGTTAAATAAATTATAGGTTTAAATATAGACAAAAACAATAAACCACCGGCAATAAAATTCATCCCTAACAATTATAGGATCTGTTATAATCGGCGCCTGTCATAATACATCTATAAATATAGATTATCGATAGAGTCTGTCGACTAAGGTAACTTTTTCAATTTATTTGTTATATTTTAGATAATTTTTATATAAAATAATAAATTTGTTTTGTTACAACCAAATTATACTATAAACTATACGATTGCATACGGTTACTATTAGTTATCGCTATCTATCGTTGTTGTTTGGTTGGTTTTTCTTATTTATCTATACATATTGTTTATTTTTTTTATTCATATAACAACTATAATTTAGAACTGATAAACTGTTATATCTAGGTTTGTTAGCTACTTTGATATATTACATATTAGCTGTACAAGCCCAGATATATTGTGTTTAGTCTAGCATTCGATTGACTTATTGATAAAACATTGTAACCCTAACTAATTTTTGACGTAAATTTACAATTTTTAATAAATTTATAATATCATATGTTTAGGTGTTTACTCATTGGATTCGTTACCAGTTTTTTTTTTAAAGTAAACTATGAAAAAATACGTAAAGAAGAAGATTTACTCAACTAAAAACCAATTTACAAACAAAAACTCATATCTAGATATCGATACTAACAACAATATAAGTATTTCTAACTCTCAAGACAATGAAATTGTAGTTCCACGAAAGGTAATACTATTTATTACTATGTTAAGCCCCGCGCATTCCCATAACCCATCACAATATCAACTAATACACTATAGTGCGTTTCGGCATGTTTTGTAATTAATCTCCTAATTTTCATGTATTAAAATTTTAATGATATAATTTGTTTCCTATTGTCATAGATATCATATCAATAATTATTCAATTAAAATAAATTGTTATTGTAATCACTCAATTTATTAGAGCCCTATCATATAATTATCTCTTTTGTTCTAGGTTAAGTGCCTAATTATGTTATCTATAGAGAATATTTTTCTCACATACCATAAAGTGGTAGCATACTGTGGGAATTTTTATATACTATTATAGGGATATATTTTATGATAATATCATAATTTATTGATTTAAAAAAAATACTTTTACATTAAATTACATGCAAATATCTAATATAATTATAAGATATGCATTCAAGCATACACTATCATATTAATAATAAATAGATCTCTTCCTTTGCTACGATAGTATTCTCGTGATCGGAAACAACATGGCACTATTAATTTAATCCTCAAACTTATTTTTTATCAATTTAGCATTTTCTTTAAAAAAACAACTGATAAGTTTATTTTTATAATGATTTTTATCTATTAATTTAAATAAAATTATTTATTTTCATATTACTTTGTTAGTATATGACAACGTGGTAGTTCGTTCAAATCCCTAACAATCTAATTAATATACCGTATATGTACATATGAATATGGTTAATATTATTTTAAATGCAATATTATAGTATTTACTATGTAATTTTTAATTAAAATAAAATTAAATTGTCACTTTGTTGATATATTTATATCATATTATTTGTTTGAAAGTTTATGATAAGAAAAATGATGTTGATTAATATAAATAGTATCATTTATTAACTCATATTATTGCTGTTATAATATCTCTCTATAACATTTGATACCGATTATTTATTAAATATTGATTGCACGTTGATTTATAAGATTTTTTTCTCACGGGAAACCCTCAGATTATTTTTCGTTGAGTGCCCCGTATTGTTGTATGTTAATTGGTTAATCAAGTTATTATTAAAAGTAAAAAAGTGTATTTTTTACTAACATAAACCAGATTCTTTTTTTGTTTTCCTCACCCACTTACAATACTCTTTAGATAAGTATTGGTTTACATCTGAACAATTTTGCAAAAAATAACACTACTACTAATATACTGGATAGCTCAAATTCTTTGACAGTGGTTTCTAACAAAAAATTTAGAAAAAATACGTCTAGAGTTACATCTAAACTACAATATTTTTGTGATATGGTCAGCTCTAAATTAAGACCATGTGTTAAGAAGAGAAAATCAGTTGATGAAAGAATTCTTTGTTCTACCTCACATAGAACCCCAAAATTGACATCTTCTCCAAAATCTAATGTCTCTTTTGGCTTGAGTGCTAGATCAATTAATATTCATAAATCTTCATCCCTCCGAAACTCGAAATATTGTAAAACGCCAGTTAAGTTTCAATCACAATGTAATACAGAAAAATTGTTGAGCCAATCATTTGGATGGTCCAATGATGGAAAGTCATCTAGAGACAACAATTGCTCACCTAATGTTCCTACACAAATTGAAATTGTTAATAATAATATGTCCCCAACTAAACTATTAAACATTCAAAATCTAGCTAAAAATGATAATAATATTGTTTCTCAAAGCATTATCCAAGCCATACAGTCTAGTTACAACTTATCAAAAGACTTTGTTCTCACCTCAGAGGGTCTCAAAAAAATTGTTTTTCCACCATCTCATTCAAAAAGTTCCACTATCACTACAAACAATATGGATCACTTTTTTCCAGTTGAATTTGGTTGTAATTCATCAGTTTCATCTCGTCCTGTTTCATCTCAAAGTCTTTCTATATCAGCTCCTAATCATAATAGAACTCGTTCAGATAGTTATTGTAGCTACAACACACTTCAACATCTCACTTTAACCAGTGAAGATGATGCTCATATTAATTCTTTTTCAAACTCACACAAAAAACATATTCTTCAAAACGCTTCCTTACGTACCAATGAATCTTTTTCTAGTAATGTAAATCCCAACAACATTAGTATATTGAATCAACAATACATTGTTGAAAATGAGGCCCACAAGTTAACATCTTCTAAAAATGAATCAGCTGTTTCATCAATTTCTTTACATGACCCTAACAAAAGTTCAACCTCATGTATTCCTCATACTAACATTTATTCAAATGGTTCTGAAGATATACATCTCGATATGACTAAAAAATCTAATATTAATGGTGCATTATGCTCTAATACTTCTACACATAATCCATCCGTCAATTTTTTTTGTCCTGAACCTTTTTTAAGGGATATACGATGCTGTTATAGTGTTAAAACATGGGAGAATATGATTAGCTCTGAAAATTCATATGCTCCTAGAACATATTATTTTCATAGGCAAAAGTATGTGTCAATAAAAACAAGAGCCATTCTTGTTGGATGGCTTTCTGAAGTGTGTGATGCTTTTAAATTACATCGTGAAACTTACTATCTTGCTATTAATTATGTTGATCGATATCTATCATGTGTTAATGACATTCGTTGTAATCAACTTCAGTTGCTTGGAGTAACTGCATTGTATGTTGCATCAAAGTTAGAAGAAATATATCCACCAAATATACGCCGCTTTGTTAATGTTACTGATGGCGCTACTACTGTTGAACAAGTGATTACTCAAGAATTAGCCCTTGTTAAAACTCTCAATTGGCAACTTAATGAGATGACTGCATATGGTTGGCTTGCTTTTTTTACTTTAAATTATGAAAATTTTGAACTACTCAAACCTTATAGTGTATGCTACTGTAATTCAAATAGTAGGTCCCATCATAGCACAAGAAACCAAGAGAAACGTATCTTAAATAGAGGACAATGGAACACACGTTGTTTTGAATTTCCAACTACTGCTTTCAAAGAGATTATCGATTTTACTAAAGTAAATTTATTTAAAACTCTATATATAGAAGAGTAATAAATTTATTTTTTATATTTAGCTTCTTGAAATTGTAGTATTGGATGCAGAGTTCCTAAAATATCCTAGTGTTGTTATAGCAGCTTCAATTTTTTTCATAGTTCATAATTATGATTCTTCTATAATCAACTTTACTGGACTACAACTTCATCACATAGAAAGTTGTGTTCGTTGGATGCATATGTATGATGATGTTGTGCGTGTCAAGTGTCCTAATTCACCTGTCCCTAACAATTCAGAACTTTCTGCATCCCTTTCTAGCTGTTCTTCTCAAATTTCACTAAATAGCTCATTTTCGCTTATTTCCGCTATTAATGATGACGATTACAATGTTCAACGTCATAGGGATGCAATAAAATATATAAAAACTATAAATGAAAAAGTTAAACCTTCTCAAGATAATTCTATTGGTGATGGTGAGATAAATAATTTAATTGTTGATGGATTTGATCAATAAGTTTGGAGCTTGTTCAACAATAGTTTCTATCGACTAATACAATCATAAATGCTAGTGTGCACCTTCTTTTTTACTGTTTCATTATTTGTATCTTATGTATACGTACTTCATAAACAAATATTTTTTTTCACTACAAGTTTACTATTGTTATTATTATTATGTCAACATGTTTAATTTTTGCGTATGCTTTTAGTTATAAACATTCCTAGTATATTATCTCTAGTTTAATCATGTTTTTAACTTTTTTCAGTAGTGAATAGTTTAAATTATTACAACAAGCTAAACTTTTATTTCACAACATCAACGTTCAAAATGTGGTCATTGTCAATCATGCTTACGAGCTTGCACTAAAAATGCCTGATTTCATTTTAATATACTTAACCTTAATTGGTAATTTTACAGTTTGTTAGATTGCCTATCAGTCATTGTATATATACTGTAGGATAAAAGTAACTTACAATTCTCTAGAACCATGTTATAGCAAAATATCCATTTTATATATTTTAATCTGATTAGTAGGTAGTTAAAACTGTTCAAAATCAAATTTACAGTTCTGTCTTAATGAAATATTTATCAAGATCTGAAAGTAGTAGTATAAAGCACTATCACAAGTTCCATTTTATGTCCTCCTCAGTAGTCTATTACCCCAAAGAGAGCACTGCATGGTTATTTTAGTTTGTAATAAAGCGACACATTAATATAGAAGATAAAATGTGATACAATGGCACTATGAATCATCATCAATTATGAGCAACTGAAAATACAATTGTAAATTATTCAAAGCTACATTAATGTAATACACATCAGCAATATTTAGTTTTAGAAAATTATAGAAATAAAGTACACTCATCTTGTCATGATTACACACAATAAGGCATTAATCAATTATCATACTAAAAAATAAAAAATGTGCATATTTTAATTTGTTTATAAGCAACATATTAATTACGAAAAAATATATAGAATACAATGTTCACAGAAATAACAAAATAAAATACCCTACAGTATAGTATTTAATTTATTCATGTTTAAGCACGGCGTTTCATTGCCAACAATATTTTGTTAAGTTCTTCTCTCTTTCTCTTAGCTCTTTTCATACTTCCTAACTAATTACAATCATAGGACAATAAACGTATATTTATGTAAATAATGATGGAATTGTAAATTACTCTAGTCTTCAAGAATTTAAGACAACGCTTATCTTTACCAGTTTTTAGCATTTCAATTCCTCTTTTTTCATATGGTGAAAGACCAACAACTTCTTTTATTATATCACGTATAAATTGTACACGTTTTGATGCTCTCTAAAATTACATATAGTAATTTGACAACAACAATCAAACATGTTTACTCCTTTTTGAGATACAGCCTTTACTACCTTTGGTAATTTTTCAACAACATGGCCCTTATTTGGACCAACAACTACTCCCGAACCACTACTAGCCATTTTAACAATTACACTGTAGTAGATAAAGCGACTTTTGCCGACTTAACACGTGTATGTAGGATGTATTTACATGTAAATGTTTAAAAGCTTTTTTAATGTTTTAATTTCATTATTTTTTAAACTTAAATTATTTAACCATTCAATTTAATGATATTCATGTGTGTATTCTCATGTAATTTTTTGATACATCTGTATTGGTTTGGCGTCATGCGCATCGTAACCAATTGTAGGATAAATCGTTGATGGTTCATATTAGTTGTTTCTTTTATTATATTATTTTAAAGTTATAACCATAAAGTCAAAATCTACATTCATTTTGTTACCAACTTTATTTTATAATCAGAGTAGGATGGAATTTATTAGTTTCGTCATAAAAGCTACTCATTATTCATAATGAGACTATTTATTATTAAGCTTTTAACAATAATTTCCAAAGGGTATGGATTACACAAATGTATTTATTTTGTATTTTTCGTCAATAGATTTAATTTTTTATAATTAACTTTTCTACCTATTGCGTAAGGATCTGTTTTACTTAAAAAACAATGTTGGAATCAATCAAAAGGTAATCGATTATCAGAAGGATGTTATACGATCAGAAAAATTAAAATTTTAATTTTTTAAAGACCATATATTTTATATTTCAATGTCTGGATTGCATAGTAAATATTATAGTAGAGGGAATTAGCTATCATTTTTTATGTATAGGAGGCAATAGGTTAGGGATATGATTTGGACCAAACGTTATAATGCAAAAATTATGTTTAATAATATATTATATTTTCATAAATATTTAAAAATTTGTGCCCAGAAATATAATCGTGTCAATTTTGAGTATGACAACACCAAAATTGAATGAATACACTAAGCAATTACCAAAGTCATTGAGGAAACATTACATTAACATGTAAAGTATATGATATTTCGCTAATTATTATTATTATTATTAAGTTTTTTTAATAAATAATGATATTATTTTATCTATTTCATATGCAAAACGAATTCAAAAAGTTTTGTTTTTCTAAAGTATGATGTGCTGTATGTATGAAATTATAATAACATTTTTTATGTGAGATATTAACAACTAAATGCAATGAATAGCTTTAATTAGTTTTTTGATTTATAATTTAGTGTTTAAAATTTTTACTATTCATAGTATGTTAATTAAGACTGTTTTTTGTTAAATAAACCAGCATAAAGAGTGTTCCATTTCCTTAAAAGTATTAAAAAATTTTATTTTTATAAAAATATGAATTTATTAAAATCTATTTAACGATATTTTAAAGTAAGTCACTATTTTAGATTATTTTTTCAATAAAAATAGATTTTGATATATAAAACATATGTTGATTAATTTATCAATTTAAAAAAATTAGATTTTAGTAAGTAATAAGTTAATTAATGTTTAAATGTAGATATAGTTTTGATTTTACAATAGATACCATCTTAATAATTTGTGCCTGTAATTTAGTTTTTTTTATTATCATATTGAAATATGGTATTAATAAGAGTTTTATTGTATTAAAGAATTGCTGTATAAAGTTACAGCGAATATTTGTTTAAAAAATGTTGTTAATCAAGCGATATAACAAGGGCTAATGGTGATCTATATAATAATTAATTATAATTATTAGGTTATATATTAATATTAAATATCAAAAAATGCCAATAATTTTAAAATTAACCTATTAATATTATATTTATGTAGATAAATGATGTCCTATGGTTACTGCTAACTACAATGTTTATTTAATTATCATTAAACAAAATATATTAGCTTGATTAAGCTAAAAAACATAAATATCAGTTTAAATGAAACTTGTAGCTTTAAAATAATGTAAAAAAAATCCATATTAATTTTAGTAATGAGTTAACTTACAATAATGTTTGAATTAAAAATTAGTTTGTTAAGCATATATTCTATTAACTGGTACATCTAATAGAGTGATTTCATTTGGTATATAAGATAAACGAATAATAATAATGTTATTTTGGAAGTAATGAGAAACTGAATTAATGGTATAAATGAATCTGTATAATTGATAGATAAGATAACATAAAATATATTCTATTTAATGGATTAAATTTAATTTTTTTAAGACTAAAAATGATTCGATATAGAATATAGATGAATTGTGTCTTTAAAATATGTATATATTACCTATAACATGGTATTATTAGGCTAAAACTATTTTATAGTACTTATAAAATATTTATTATAATATAAAAAAAATTAAAATTTAATATTTCTATAAGTATTTTTAGTATGATATATAAATTCAAATAAAAAGTATTTTATTATATAATAAAAACTTAATACATAATGTAAAATTATAATATATTTATTTTGTACTTTATATTTGATTTTTTTGTTGTATATAGGTAAATAAAAATTGCTTTAACATGAAAAGAATTAAAATGTTGGAAAAAACTAAAAAAATTTAAAAATATCACCATGTTATTTATTATCAAAGAAAATTTAGAGTAATATAGCAAAGTTTAAGCTTATAAGAGCATACCTAAATTAAAAAAAAAATTGTAACACTAAATAACATTAAATTGTATCATTTTATGTAGTTATTTTCTTAGATAAATAGTTTTTAATTTATAATATGAATAACTATTACTGATGGGTATCTATTCAAAATGTATATGATATATAGTTGCCACTTTATTAATAAACTATTAGGATAATCTTTTTGCAGAAAATTACACTTAATTTATATAAATATAAAATAAAAAGAAATTTACAAAAATTATTCAGAATTTCATACTAAAACAACTATAAATAACAATTTTAAATAAATTATAATATTAAAGTGATATTAGTTTTATGTTGCTATTTAATAATATTAAAATGTTAAAAATTAATAAATATATAAAATATTTTATTAATTTTTCCTTTTAACTGTTCTTTATTTTAAGAAATATAATTATTTTGTTTTTAGATAGTTATTAACTAAAGCAATTTTATTTGTATTACAATTAGATATTAATTTAAAACATATTAAACAAAAAAAAAATGATTTAAAAAAAATTAGAATAATGGGATAGTTTTAGTATTTAATTAAAAAAATTATTTAATTAAACATAGAAAAATAATTTTTATATTACTCTGTTTAAGTTATGGCATATTTTATGGTAAAAATATGTTATTATAACTTTATTTTAAATAAAATAACATAAAAAATTATTTTTTTTATATTTATTTATGTAGTTTTACATTTATAAAAGTATTTTTTGAAGATTTATCTTCAAACAATTACAGACATTGAATCTGGTATTATTTCATATGACTAATTATAGAGTAGGTCTAAATATATTTTCTAGATTAAATATTAATGTAACACATAAATTTAAATTTTAAAAAATATTAAAAAATTTAAAGATTATGGCAGATTTTTATACACAAATTATACTTGAAACTATCAAAAGGCTTATTTAATTGTAAATTTGGCGGTAAATTTATAATAAGGTTATATTTTGTTTAAATGGTTTAAATATGTTTTTAGCTTATAGTATTATACATATGGGTATAATTTTTTTTAATTAAAAAAATTAATTTTTATTTAATTCTATAATCTACTAAATTTATTATATACTAAATATGATCCATACATAATCCTAATTCATATAGAATACATTATAATGACTGTAGAAGATGTGGTTAGAAGACTATGGCCTTCTCATAAAATATATCATGACTTAACATTTGATTGTAAAGATGATGAACATAGGAGAATATGTTACTTTAAAGAAAATCATGAATATATTCATAATTTTAACACATGTACTAAGAAAAGCCATTACTGCAAACACAATCATCTTTCCCACTGGGTATATTTTACAAAATTTAATTTTCTATTCTATTTTTAGCTTATTTTTGGATATATACCTGTATTTAATTTATTTTGTGTTATTGTATAGAGTCATGAAGAGTATTTAGCATGGTTAACGTATAAACCCTATCCAGATACAGGAATACGTCAGCAACAACAGCAACA
>JRUX01000294.1:0-21370 GCA_001407235.2 Kudoa iwatai | reverse complement strand
TGAATATTCTCTTGTAATACACCATTGGCGCTAAATTACTGCGGAAATTCCTGATTGAAACCGAAGTTTGCACAGATACTGTAATTTAGCCTTAAAGGCTAAAGGATTTAGTATGGATAAAATGATAATTAATTATTATCTTATATTTATATTAAATATCTTAAAAAATATATGAAATTATAGATTTATTATCAGAATAAAATTCTATGGAATAGATATTCATAAAAGCTAACAAATTGTAATGATACATAAACTAAAATTTTTTAATAATTTTAATCAAATAGAAGCACTTCTTTTATTTTAATTAAGATATGTTATAGTTCATGCATTTAGCAATCGCATATTAACAAATATTTATATAATAGTCAAAATGTGATTGTGTGAAACAGTCTTGAATTAGCTCATTTTGGCAAACTACTGGTTAAACTGTAGACTTTTAAGATATAGCTACTTATTAACAGTGTTAATAAAGTAAGTCTTACTAGCCATAACTTTACAATGTAAAAATTTTGGTCAAGGGTCATATTATGCTAAAATATCTATGGTTACCAAGAAAAATTTGCTAGTTCTAAAGTATCAGTAGTTATTAGTCGTTAATCTTAATAACACTAATGGTGAAGCCTATTTAAGCTATTTTATTTTTATGTATGTCTAGATGAATGTTTATGATGCTATATTTATGTTAATCGGTTAGTCAGTCTTAATTTACAAGCAACGTCTGTACTGTTTCTTCATCTTCTATTGACTCACTATTAGTTTTTTATCAGTTTAAATAAACTCATCATCCTTATTACATCACAATCAGTACTATATCATATATTAACATGTAATTCCAATTAGTTAGCAGTCTAATTAAGAATTAACACATTTGATAATTGACTAATAGTTGTGTAAAAAGCTCATATAATATTACATTTTTATAATCCGAATCCTCTCAATATAACGATTTACTTTTAGATAAGAACCAATAGTGGACTACACCGATAACCACTGATAAGTAATCTATTCTTTTATAACATAAGAAAAGAGAAATAGATCAATAAAACTAGTTATCTGGTTGAATTTATAACTTATTTTTAATTTAAAAATATAAAAATTATTTATTTTTTATGTCAAAGACCTCGAAGTTATGATCCGTATGGTGTTGCAATTATCGATATAGTTATTAAAGGAACCAAACCTACTACATAGAACTAATAATTTTATGGTTAAAAGTATAACTATTATAAATTTTATAGTATAAATTAAGTATGAGTGCTCATTGATGTAAAAACAAAACCTTAAAAAGTAATTTTTATAATTTTTTAGATTAAAATCTACAAAAATAATTTTTAAAATAAAAATAACATAATTATATAATCAATTAATAAAAAAAATGTTTAAAAAATCATCCGAATTCTAAATATATTTTATTTTTATTTTTTTAATTAAATGATTTAATAAAAATTGAAGCTACTTTTTTGATAAATCGTATTTTATTAGATAAACTTAAAGTCTAATAAAGTAAAGAAATGGACTTATATTGTGATTAAGACCCCCACCTTATTGAATATATAAATAATAAAGTAAATGACTAAATAAATAAAATTAATATTCAAATCAGTTTGAAGTATGTATTAGAATAATTTACACATATTTGATAATAATCTGATTATTTAACAAAATATACTTTGAGGTAATATTATTTATTATCAAAATTTTTATAAAATATATTATTGTGTATCTCACACAGTGTTAATTTATCAAATATTGACATTAAAATTTAGAGTTAGCATAAGAATAATCTTTTAATTGAAAAGCTAATAGTTTGAGATAAAAATATTATATACTAAGAATGTCAGTTTGAGTGGCATCCTTAAAATTATTATCAGTTATTAATTATTGTTATTTTACTAAAAATTAGCATTATTTTATTTTCATATCTATTCAAATGACGATAGTTTGTAGAGCGATATTATACATTAAATTTTAAAAACATTTTATGCTTACTTTTATAAAAATCATGTTTAACAAAGTGTAAGATATATTCATAAGATAAATCTAGTTAGCATAATTCTAATATATTTAATGACTATTGATATTCATTAATCATTAGCGTAACAAGAATTAGCTCATTAAATGTTAGCTTAAAAAATAATGTCTCTGGACTAATGCTATTTTTTAGAATGAGCTATAAAATTATTTTGAGATCACTGATTCTATTAATAATTAATATTTTTGAGTACCTTTTAAATTTATAAATATTGAGTAGTATAATATATATATTTTTTTGAGTGTTTTTTTCAATAAACGTATATCGTAACACTTTAATTAGAAATTTATAATTTATATCTTTTTATTTTTGTATTATTTTATGTCGTATAATTATCCTATGTAGTATTTTTACTAATAATTGTTATATTTAAAATTTCTTTTGTAATTTTTGTATTTCTAATAATAAATTTTTACTTCATATTAGTTAATATCATGTCTATTCTATAAAATGATTGCTAGATTATATCTCTTTATCGAAATTACTCAACCATAATTTTTAAAAACTTGTATTCTTTTTATAAAGAAACCCAGAACGATTGGAATATATATAAATTAATAATGCAGTAAGAGTATAAATAATAGTTAAATAAGAAAAAGTTAAAAAATTTTAAAATAATTTTATGTTTTAACTATCATGATAAATAATAAATCAGATTTGGTTAGTTTTTTATCCTTGTTTTAATTTCAAAATAGATTAAAAATTTCTTATGCTTTAAAAGTATGAAAATTTCCATGATTGGTATTTTTTTATAACTTCTTCAGGAGTTTTACCACGTGTTTCTGTAATTAAAATCGATATAAGAAATACTGCTGATAAATTAATTCCAGCAAATGCCCATAAAAGATTAATTCCAACAATATCATACGGCTAGAGATATTAATTTGATAAAATTAAATATAGTTTGAGCACAAAGTTACAATTGTTAGCAAGATTAATATGCAAATCCAATTAATCATAGAGTATATACTCTGAATTGCAACTGTCATGCATTTTGGAAACATTTCCATTGAAAGTATCCACGGAATAGGCCCTTATGTAAAATTTACCCGATATACAGTAAATATTAAATAAGCATACCTGGTCCTAATTGAAAAACGAATATGAAAATTCCAAATAAAAGCAAAAGAATTACTGTATTTGACTGTTAAAAAAATGTTAAAATAATTTTTTTATAAATAATTACACAAAAATTTTGAACCAGTTGTATTACAATTAGACATAGACCCATAATCGTGTGGCAAAACAAAAGTAAAAGTTTTCTTTTACAACGATTAACTGTGAATGCCTATGAAAAAAACAAAATGATATAAATTTTAAAATATTTTAAATGTTTACTGAAATTATACTGCCAACAAGTGAAGTAAAAAGAAGAATAAGTGATAAAAGATCAGGCCTAAATAACTCTAGTTTTGACAATAGCGTGGAACAAAATAGCATCACACTATAAAGCCCGCATAAATTTTGTATTATGGACACAAGTAATAATGCAGTTGTAGCTAATCTATATTTGGGATTAGTAAATAGCTCTTTCAAACTTAATGACGGTTGATTTTGCTTATCGTTAATCGCACTTTTAATTTTGAGCAAATAATCATTTGCCAGTTCTACTCCATATATTTTCTTCAAATCTAATTATTAAAACACATATTATTTACAATTTGAATTTTTAAAGAAGATAAATTTTATTACAAAGTAGTGTTTTTGCGTCATTTTTATATTTTAAATATATATAATATGGACTTTCTGGTAAAAGGACAAAAATAATAAGTGTTATTCCATGAAATCCGAGAGTTATAATATATGAGTAATGGAATTGCTTTCCAAGAAAATCGTCGACCAGAATAGCTGATATTAGAAACACTCCAAAATTAAGACAACTCTGGTTAACCATTTTTATTATGTTCAAACATTGGGGGCTGGCCAGTTCACTTCCCAGTATAGACATTAAAATATAATAGCTCGCTAATATTATTTTGAAAATTAGTTTTACCATATATATATCTGAGTTATTATAATATATATTTACATGAAGTAATTCCATCAAAGATTCTAGCAATAATTAAAATATAGTAATTGGAATAATAGGCAAAAATTTTAAGCAGCGAACCTATTATGCCAAAAAAGACACATAAAAATGATGTTTTTTTTCTTCCAATTTTATCAAGCAGCTTATTAGTTATTATTGTTCCAATGATACCACCTAATGGGTATGTAAGTGTTAATGACGATAATTTTGCCGGAAAATTATTGATTTTTAATGTCGTATTATCAGTCGATGAGGAATAATTCATTAAGACAGAAAAATGCTCTTTTATATTCTTATAAATTTGATTAATTTTCTTTGTATCATAAATTAAAGAAAAATGTTTTAACTTACCATATTGTTAGCAAGAGAATTTAATAGAATTCCAATAACTAATGGGCACATTATTAGCCCATAAATCTGATAATCAACATTATTGTAGTGAGATAAAACTTTTTCTTGCTTTTCAGAATTTTTACTGGCTAAATATTTAACTTTAATTATAACTTTATACAGTTTATTATTTAAAATGTATAACTTTTTGTATCATTAGATGATATAGCTTCAGTTTGTTCTTGAATGCTTGAGTCACTTATTGGTAATAGCTCAATAGAACCTATTTCTTCACTACACATAATGTCTTTTTATATAAACTATATTTATTTAGCCAAAAATTAATAATATAAATATTAGTATTTATATTAAGATAAAACAAGATCAAATTAAACGTAATATTATCATTATATTATAGTAACAACCTTTTATTTAAAAATTAATTAAATTTTAACTAGGTATATTAAAAAATTAAAATACTGTTATTTATTTTTAAAATCAAGAATAAAATATTATTAATATATTTTAAGTTTAAAATTAAAAAAAAATTTTACATTGAAATAAAATTTTTTAGATGTAGATGAAATATTAGCCACTTTCGTAAATTAATTAGTTGGAAGTTTTTAAAAAAAATTATAATCATATTTAAATTTGAAAAAGTTTATAGTTTAAAAATTTGACGTATGAGAATAATGTACACACATAGAATAGCCAAAACTTTAATTAATACATTTGTAAGAATTATAGTCAATTCTATTAATATTAAATAATATCAGGTGAAAGTTTAATTTAAAAATTATAATAAGAAAGTTATTTCATGTTAAATATAATTTTTGTTAAGCAAAAATAAATATAATTACGATAGGTTGTACTATTCCATGCTGTGTTATCGTTACTTCAATCATACAATGCTCTACGATTTTATTAAATTATAGATTAATTATTTAATATAAATTATGATTAAAAATATATATCTTATAGGGAAAATTTATTTGACTGCCAATAACATTTTTAACAGCGTCGAGTAATAAATTAGAAAAAGCGATAAATAATTGTTTAATGTTTTGAAACAATATAAATTAACAAATTGTTTAAAATGATTATTATATTTTTATTATAACTTTAAAAAAATTGTTAAGTTGATGTTTTTATTATATAAACATATGTATATAAATTAAAATAACTGTAATGATACCTCTTGTGATGTATAGTAGGAAGAGAGGGAACTTCAATAACACTCAAAGAGATAATAAAAACAGAAAATAAATGGCTTTAAGCTTGAAGAGAGCAATTTATAGTAAAAATAATACCCTTTTTTTTAAAATATAACAGGGACTTGGATTTTATTTTACATTATTAAGGTTTAATTAAAAGAATTCAGTATTGACTATAAATTTTAAGCCATAATCTATGAATTTTTATTTGGACAAAATAAAAAATAAATTTTAAATATATACAAGCATCACTAAATTTAATTAAAAATAAAATTTACAAAAAAATATTAAAAATAGTATTAAGCTTTTTATTGTAAAATGAATCATAATCAAACTAATTTCTAAACAGACTTAACCATTCATATTTAATTATCATTTATATTTATAGACTATGCGAAAATTAATTTATTATATTGTTATTATTACAAAACTTGTAGCTAAAGTATTAACCTAATTAATATTTTTTTTTATTTTTTTTTTATAGACTTAATAATATAATGCAACATAAAAAATATTTTTAATACTCTCAAGTAGGTATTATCTGCAATGTTATTACAAAAAAAAGTAATATTAATTATATTGTAATAAAAAAATTTAATTTTTTTGAGAAATATATATATTTGAATTTCTAAAAGTTACTTTAATAATTTATCAATGTTTAATTTAGATTATTACAGAGAGGATATTTTTTTTCTTTATTAATAATAGTACATAAATGCTAATTAAAAATAATAATTTATCTATCGCGTATGATAATTTAATATATCTAGTTAATTTTTTATATAATTTATATTTATAAGAAACTTAGTTTATTTTTTATTTCTTAATTTGACGATGAATTATTGTAAATACTAGCCTTACAATATTATAAATTGCTTTGACCACTTTAATCGTACAATTAATAATATTTAATATTAAATTACGTCAGGTATTCTAATATAAGATGATAAATATTCACTTTCTTTACAAATTTTTATTTATTTTATAGAAAAAAATAATTACTGTTGAAATATAAAGTATAGTTTTTGACATAAATATTTATGTAGTAAAATTATAACTATGTCACAAAATTTAATGTTATTTTATTAAAACTTTTCAATCAAAAAATTTTTATGGCATCTATATTAATTTATGGCAATATTTTTGTTGAATATATTATACATAAATAACTATAAACTTCATTCTCTATAGATTGGTGTGATTAAGGTGGTTTATTCTGCAATTTTATTTCTTAGTACTCTGAAAAACTATAAATTAATGTCGATATAAATAAATTTTATTAAAAACTTTATTTTTTTATAGATATATAAATTTTACACGCCCATAGTGTTTATTATAATTTTTTACAGTATATAAAAATTTAGATTAAATATTATTACAATAATAAAATTATATCAGCGAAATCATTAACATGAATAATTTATATTGGTATTTATGTAAATATATATTAAAATTAAGTATTAAGTTAATATTAGTTAAAAAATATAATTTTATTTTATATAATAAAATAATTTAATGCATCATTCACTGAGAAAATATATTTTACCGAATAACTATTATCAATAAATAATATGAATTTACTTTATATTATTTACATGGAATTTCCTTTAACTTAACATTTTTAATCAATAAAAAATTTTACTGAATTTAAGTGTAGAATAGCCAATAAGAAATACACTTAGAATCGAATAAACATATGTATTAATGATACTTTTTTATGGAACTGATTCTTCAACTAAAACTTCTTATCTAGAAGTTCTAAAAATTTTTTTAACCATTTAAAAAAGTTATTCAATAATTATATAAATTATTTTTGTGATACAATTTAAATTTTATAAATATTTTTTGGAATTATTTAAGAATATATTCTATAAGTTAAATAATTAAAACGATAAATTTAAAAAAGTATTTTAAACTAATTCGCAATTCAAAACTATAAAATATATTAGAACATTTAAAGTTTTATTAAATGCTTGTTAAAATTTATGTATAGTTTAAAGCTATTTAATAGTTTGGACTCTATAGATTAATCACAAAATTCTAACTTAAGTAATCTTTAGGATATGGTATTATAAGTTTAATATTTAAAAAAAAAATAATACATATGTTTATTTTTATATTTTTGCTGGCTTATTTTGATCAGATATAGGAAAAAATAACAGAAAGTTTAAAGGTCTTTATTCTGTGGCTCTTATTTATTAGTCGACAATTCTATTCAAAATGAAAAGAATATGTAAAAAATTAATAATTATCATAAAATTTAGAATTTAAAATAGCTGTTTATAATGGAAATTCACCATAGCACGTAGCTTTTAAGCTATAGATACATACAAAGTAGTATGTATTTAAAATGTAAATATTATATAAGCACAGAGATAAATAAATTTTACTTTTATATTCCATTATGGTATCCAACCATTGTATTAATCATTGAATTTAATGCTTTTAAAATAAAAATGGATTATTGATTCGATAAAAAAACAATTATCTTAAAATATTAAAAGTAAATGTTCAGTTTTAAAAAATTAACATATTCATTTAAATAAATTATTGAATATTTAAGAAAACAGGTAATTTCTTGAATAATGTATACATAAATTTAATAATTGTAAGTTTATAATTTCAAAAAGGCATTATAATATCTGGAATAAAAAAAAAATCAGCAATTTAAAATAGTGATTTATTTTTACAGTTTATTAATATTTAATTTTTCTCTACAAATATATTGCACATTTTAATAAAATTTATCTACTTAAATAATAACGAAAAGCTTATAAAAAATCATAAGATAAAATAAGGAATAACATTAATATATTTAAAGTTATAATACTAATATGGGTGCCATTTTTACAGTATAACATAAATAGAGTACTCAAGTAAACGATACATTATAGAGATGAATTTTCTATAATCTAGTTCTATAGCTTAAATGATTAACTTTTATAATGTTTATCATGATTTCATCCTTGTAAAATCGCATAAAAAATATCTTATATTCTAAATAATTATAAAATTGCAATATTTTTTAAACTATTTACATATAAGCAAAATAAATTTAATCTTTTCAATCATTAATTTTATTTATATAATATAAAATTTTGGGTTTATATTAAAAAATATATTATTCAAAGTTAAATTGTGCGGTTGGTTATATGGCACTTGACTGTCAAGATAATGTGTAATGCCTTATAATTGTAGCTAGTATTATTGAATCAGACTATTATATTTATTCCTTAGAACAGTTGTATCTTAAAATTGAAGAAAGTTTATATTATTTTTCATATGATTTTAATAAATAATCTTTGTATAAAATCATATATTTCAAAGTGATTTCGAGTGTATTATTCTTTTTTTCTATAGCTATAATCATACCTGTAACCGCCAATTTCTAAATGAAGCCAATTTAGGCACTTTTTTTAGATATCGGAGTTAATATTGATTATTAATACATTGGAAGAATGTTGAAATAATATAAATTAAGAATTTAATATTTTGTGATAAAAATGATCAAATAAATTTATTTCATTTTTATGCATACACATATCAAACTAATTATTAGATAGTATTTTTGACCTTTAAGAAATAAATTTTTATTTTTTGAAAGTGTATTTTCACCATAATTACATAAAAAATACCATATTTCTATATAAGGGTATAATTTAGTAGAAAATCTTTTTTCTAGAATGTTTAGCATTCTATTAGAATAAAAGTTATATAATTAAACAATTACGTATTTTTAAATAAGAAAAATGACTTTTGGCTATACATTTAAAACTAAATAAATAAAATACATCATTTAATTTAACTTGATAATTATTATTAGTTGATTTATATGATGTATGTGTAATATAATATATAACTTTTATTATTATATCCATTAGCATAGAATAAAAACTCAAATATATGTATATATTTAATTTGATATCAATATAAAATAATGACAATGCTAATTAGAAATAACTACTAATAAAATTATGAATACTAATTTAGGATTCTTTTCTATATTTTGTATTATAATTTTTCTTTAAAAGAATTTTTAAAATGTTGAATTTAATAAATGTATAGTTAAAAATTTGAATATGAAAATAAATACTTTTTTAAACATTCTATCAAAGTTTTTAAAAATGAATGTAAATTCTCTTAGGACGATAGATTTTATGGTAATAAATTAGTTGCAATTTATAATAAAATAACTAGGATCACAATAGATTATTATTAATAGGATAAAATTTGTGTTAAACTTATTTTTGTTAATAGATTATTGTTCATTAATCATATTGAAGCATTTTAAAAATCTTTTGCTATCATTCTTATGAATTACAACAGAATTGCAATAATTAAATTTTATTTTCTCTCTAATATAATATATTACTATCATATTTCAATTTAAATAAAATCATAATTGAATAATGCTGCATCAATATTATAAAATATTTATAAAACTTTATAAAAATTGGTAATTAAGATAGGCTATTTTTACATTGAGTAGAGTTATAAGTATATGGCGTCACTCTTCCTCCATAAAAGCATATTTTTATCAATTTTCATTATAAGTTGTTAAATTAAATGTAATTATTTAAATATGTATATAACACACATTGTTTACATTCGGTATAGACTGTAATTAATTTGATCAAAGATATGTTTAAATATAAACAGAAAAATTAAATCAGATTGTATTTCTATCATTTTATATTTTTATCTATCTAGTGATTTCTTTTTAATTATATTAACTTAAAAAAGTAATATTAAAAAAAAATTATTGCCTTTAATTAAATAAATCCATATTACGTTTTTTTATATAATAATATTATATTGTTAAAAATTTATTTATCTGTAACTCTTTTTTTGTAATGGAATAAGTTAATATATTGTTTTACACCGTATTCATTAAAAAAAATGATAAATAAAATATTTAATTAAAATTTATACACCGTATAGTAATTTGATATTTATAATGAATTGTAATATGAAAAATAACACTGATATTTCTCTTGTATAATTTTTGTTGAAAATATAAATAAAAGAATCACCAAATCCCAATGTCTTGCATAATTACTGATCACTATGTATCAATTAATTTGACACATAAAAAAAAATTATTTATTATTACTATTAAACAAATTTTATAATCAAAACTTGTTATAAAGTAAAAAATGTGAAATGATTATACTATATATATAATTATTTATAAAAACGTATTCTTTTATGGATTAATTTTTACAAACTATACTACTAAATATTAATGTAAAATGTTTCAAATCATGTGTTAATCTAATTAATTTATATAATGAAATTACTGCTATTAATATTCAAATTATTACTAAAGAAAAATAAATATATTATATGGCTTTTCATATTGACTTTTCTTGGTATAAATTAATTTTTTTCCTACTGTTATTTCCTCTTTACCAGGTGCTGTGTTTTTAAAAATAAAGACTTGACAACTAATTTAATCATAAAAATAGATCCTATATTATTTAACATGGGTAATCTTTTATAGCGCTAAAATACAAGAATAATTAACCAACTGCCTAAATAACTTTACAAAGTGGGGTTAAGTTTTTAAATGACATTTTTTAATAGATGCAACTATATTTAATGTAATATACACTTAAATGAACATTATTAAATAATATTTACATTAAAAATACATATTTTACATATTTGATAATATCTGATAATTATCAAACAATTTGATTGATACTTTTCATATGATTTGGCTAACACAAGTCTGAATTCATGTCTTTTAGTAAAATAGTATTGCATATATTAAAAAATTTAAATATAAGAATTTATAATCAATTATTTTATTTTATAGCTATTAATAAAATGTAAAGAAATAAGAAGTAAAACTATATTATTAATTGCCTACTAAAATTATAGCAAATGAAATTCGTAATCAATGAATGTATTATCTTGTTTATAATTACTTTTAAAATAACTTTTTATTTAAGAATGATAAAATATTATAATTACATTACTTTTAATTTTTTTTTATTAAAAAAATGATAGTGCTATATAAATTTAGCCATAATTTAGTTAGATTATTTTATATTACTGGTATTATGTCAGAATATGTTATTTTATCACGAAAATGAATAATATTTTGATGATGTGTGTGGTAGTTTTATTGAAATACTCTACTGTTTAATATCAATTTTGAGATATTCAAAGAATAGAAAGCATTTTTAAAAATAAACAAATATCTAAAATTTTATATGATACTTTTCAAAAGCTGATGTAATTTTTATTAAGGAACTTTTAGAATGGAAGTATTATAATTAATTTATAGTATGTCAATCAGTAATGATAATGGTTCAATGATAATTATAAATAATAATTTTGATGTTAAACTATCCTAACTATATATTAGAATTGATAAAATAATGTACTCATTAAACTAAATATGATAAGATTGTAATATCAATAATAACGTGCTTTAAACCATTAAATAATGTCAAATTAAATCGGATTTATTTAGTTTAATATTTCTGCATATAATTGAATATATTCTAATTAGAGCAATATAGAAATGTTTTTTTAAAATTTATGTTATTTTTATCAACATGAATAATGATATAAAATTAGTAGCAATATTTATATTTTATTGTTATCAAATGTAGTATTAAATATTAAAATCCTCTTAAATGGTATTATTAGATAAATTTTTTGGATTTTAATTGATTAAAATAATATAATATGTAGCAGAATATGATAATTATTATTAAAAAAGAACTAGTGTTGTGTTTTTTATAATTTCTATGAGTTTTAATGTTATTAGAGTGATGTTACTAGGTAATAAAATATTTTAAGTAAGAATATAAGATTATTTTTTATTAATTATGAGTGGCTTATCTCAAAAAAATAAAGAGAAAAAGCCCCGATAAGATTGTCATAATAATCCTTTGTTGATATTTTACATAAAATATTAAGAAGTTTTGTTATATGTAATTTTTTTTCACTAAAATATTAATATCAACCAATTTTGGTATCTAAATTATTCTACTATTTAGTTATGGAAAGAAAATTACCATTAAGTGATTTACAAGAATCAGGGATATCATTAGAGTTAGAGGAAGGTGGTGTTGACCAAATAAAATCTTTAATGTCATTGTCATCAACATCTAACATAAATTGTACCATCTCAGAAGCAGAGCGTGTTTTACATGATTTAAATTTACGATTAGCTAATTGTATTGATGTTGCAATCAAGACAGAAATCCATCCCAAATTGGAAAATCTTAGTTCTATCGAAGACTTAGGCAATAAAGTAGAAGAAATGAAACAAATCTACCAGCAAGATATCAACAAATTGAGTGATAAAATGAATGATATGAGAAAAAAGACAGAAACTCTTCAACAAAAAAATAAAAAACTAACAAGAGAGTCATCTGAATTTAAAATCAAGTAATTTAAGCGATGCTATCTCGGTTTTATTACATTTATTTTATTAGATTGAGTAAAAGAGAAAAAACTATAGAATTATTAAATGAAAAATTGACATTAGCTGAAAAACATCTTTTGGAGGCAAATTGTCAAATTTCTTTATTAAATGAAGCTTTAAATCAATACCAAAAAAAAAATAAAGACATGTGTGAGGAATCAGATCGCTTAAAGGAGCGTGTTGAAAAATTAGAAGAGAAGCTTATTGAAAAAAGTACCACTATTAAAAGAATTACTAGTGATATTACCAGTGAAAAATCAGGCAGAAAAATGGATAGAGAAGTTTTTCTTAAGTGTGAAAAAGAATATTTGAATAGAATAAGATTAATGGAAGATGCATTATATGATAAAAATAGTCAATTAAATAAATCAAAAGATTTTATTGTTAAAAGTTTTCATAATTTAAGACAAGAATTTGAAAATGAAGTTTTACAACATTTAAGTGGAATTGAAAGTGTTTATGTAGAAAAATGTGACACTTTGGAATCTATAATAAAATACAAAAACAATGAAATACTTGAACTTAAGTCTAATTTGAGTGTAATTAAACCAAAATACAATGAAGCTATATCAAAACTATCTGATATGGAAAATATGGTACAATTTTTTAGTTTTCTTCCTAATAAATATATATATCTTAATAATTATAATAATAAAGGTAAATCAATTAACTAAAAAACTTAATGAAGCTACATCTAATAACACTAGAATTGAACAAATATTTACTAAAAAGTTGGAAGAATCCAACAAAACTATAGATAATCTCACTATAAGCTATCAACATTTAACAAATGACCATAAATTGCTTTTAGAGAAACAAATGATTCAAGAAACTGAACTTAAAACACTCAACAAATTAATTGAAGCAGAAGAAAATCGTCTCTGTATTTTACCTTGTGACAAGCCTCTAAAAAGAAACTCGTTATTATCAGTTAATAAAGAAAAATCCGTGCTAGAAGTACATGCCGAAAATTATCTCAATACTTTAGTTTTTTATGATTGGAACTACAGAGAAGAGTTTATTGTGTTGAAAAATATTACAAACGTATATTGCATATAATTTAATAGGTTTAATGTAATTATAGAAAAAAATAATACTTGATGAATATTTCATTGATATAACATCACAAAATGAATCAATTCAATACTATTTCCCATCAAATATTTCCATTGCATCTGAAGATTCACTTCGAGTATCATTAAAAAATAATATTACATTAATATCTACTCTAGAATAATTAAAAAAGATTGTAATTAATTTTAACTTACGTGGTAGTTATAATAACAATATTAATTTATAGGAAAAACATAACTTTATACTTGTAAATTATTGTATTGTTAATTATATTAACATCAATTTAATGTATAAAAATGGTTTAATACTTTAAATTTATTTAATTTTTTTATTAATATTAATTAAAGCGAAAGTATTACTATGGATACTATTTAATATATATATTTTTTTTCCTTTAAAAAATTAATAACATATTATTTTTCTTAAATATTAATATATAAATTAGTTAAATTCATTAAAATACTTCAAATATTTATTCTTTTTATATAAAACAAATATTAGTGTCTGCATTTTAGTGTTTATTTTTAAATTGAAATTTTTTGTATATAACTTTTTATCATTTAAAACGTATAAATAAGAATATTTAAATTATTAAATAAACATATTTTGTATTGATCAAATGTTAATCATTATCATAATAAATTTAGATATGGTCAGAAGGAAATAAAAACAATTACGTTCTTCCTCATGATTTAATTGCCGAAAGTATTCCTCACTGGTTTAAACACTATAATAGTACCGATCGAAATAATGATTCATGGAGAATAACATTAAAAAATACTAATAATCAAGTAAATATATGTAAAATTGTGAGATATTTTATATAAAATAGGAACTATCATGTTTAACTATAAAACTAAATAATAATGAGCATACAAGCAAGAAATTCTTGACTCATGACGGTCCATCAAATACCATTAAAAAAGGATGCATTATTTGCTAATATAATTTAGCTTTAAAGCATACATAAATTGAATTTGTTTAATATTATTAAAACATTTAATCAAATTCATTACATTGATTCATATATCCTATATGATAAATTGCGTATTTGATTTATTTTATTAACATCTTGAAATAGTTTTGATAGGATTAATTTGTAATAATAAGTTATTTTTTATTATAGTGGAACTAAATAGTCAACATAACTAAAAAAATTATGATTTAAATAGGTATATATTATTGATTTTTAATATATAAAGTATTAAAGAATTAATTGCATATGAATATGATGACCTCATATGTATTTAGTGCTAAATAATATAGTATTATATAGTGAAATTTCACTAGATAACATTTTTTATAAGAAATTCATAATTAAATTTTAAAATTTAACCGGTCATTTAATTTAGTTTGAAGTAATAGATAATATATTATGGCTTTCCAATTAATCAATACGTGAAACATATCAATATCATGTAACCTATAACTATTTATAATTATATATAGTATAAAAAATTCAATAATGATTTAAAATAATGTAAATAGACATTATTTACTTTACATTTTCTTTATTCCTTTAATAAAAGTATCAATAGAGAGAATAATTTCTACTAGCAATATAAAAAGAAAAATTAATAATATATTTTAATTATTATCTTAAAATATATCTATATAAATTCGAAAAAAAATAATAATAAACTCGAAATAATAATTAAAATGTAAAATGAAATTAGTGGTAAGAACATGTGAATAAAAGAATATATTCAAGGCAATATGACGTTAAATTTAAAAAAAAATTTTAAACAGTCAAATATAATCATTCAATTGTTTTTTTTATATAAAAAAAATTATTTATACAAATAACTTTATTGGAATGTCTGATACTGAGACATTTATATGTTTTCCTAAATTATAAATAAATTTAGGAAATTCTCTTCTAGCCAAGCTTCTAACAGCACTAGCAGGTAACCAACCACCAGGATTGACTAATTTAAAAAATAATGATAGTAAAATTTAATTATGATAACTTTTTAAAAATAAATATACTTGATGCAAAATAATGAAGACGAGTAAATATGTCTTTTCTAGTGAGAGTATCCGGGTCAGTATTGCTAGGCTTACGTGAGAATGTTTGGCATAAAAGTCCAACATTTGCAAGAGCTCTAACACAATTATCACTCTATATCAATTAAATAGATGTACATATATATATTATTATATATAGTAAAATAAAAATAAAAAAAGTGATTCTTTACAATAGCTTTTTCATGATCAACTGAAAAATTAACAACTAACCATGATGGCCCGATGAGAGTTGCATTTGTAGGAATATTATTCTATTCATTTACATAAAAATAAAATAATCAATCAATAGATAAAACCTTGGTATTCTCTTCAGACATTATATTGAGTAATGATTCACCAAGTTTTGTGGAATTTTTATTGCATTGAATCTCTGAATAAAAGACACAATCTCGTCTCGCAGCAGGCCATATATGTTTATGTAGTTGATGAACAATACATGAGTTATCATTAAACCATTCTAATACTTCAATATGATCGACATTAACATCCCAACCTAACCTTAATGATGGATCCCAAAAATAAATAGCTACTTCTTGTGCTGTAACACCCTATGACACAGATTATAATAGGTATTATTAGTACTTTCTACTAATTAAAATACTTCATATATAGATATGACACGATGTGGATCTACAACAATATTTTCAATTTCAAGGGTTTTTTTATATACCTAATATAAAATTATAAATAACAATACACTAAAAAATTTAATAAATTGCCTTTGTTAGTCCGTCATCAGATGACAATTCCCATGAACCATCATTACCAATTGGTTCAGTTAAGAACTTTACTGCTTCTTCAAACTCTTTTATAGCCTAAATTCATATTTAAATAATATAAATAAATCATGCAAACAATTTAATTAAAATATAAAACTTAAATGTTAGACATTAATTAGTTAAATAAACATGATATATTGATGTGTTCTACAAATAAGATAAAAAAGAATACATACTTATTAAAAAATTATTCATTTTTAAAATAATTAATGTAAGCACACAGAAATGTTAGTTCTTAAAAAATTTACTTGTTAACCATTAGCTAATATTATAAATATACTATGTGTATCTTGTATTTAAAAAAATATATTAATAAAAAGTAAAACTAAAAAGATTTAAAAGTTATAGCAGATTGTGCAAGGGAAAAATATTAATAGTATGAAGGAAATCACTTGTTCTGAAAACCTATGCTGTCTTATTGATGATTCGGATTCTATATTTACACGGTGAATACTGCTATCGGATCGAAGACAGTTTAGATGAGCATTAACACGATCCATTTCAAGCTTTATTCTTCCAGATTCTATTTCATAAGCAGTTTCAAGAGCATCAAAAAATTCATCTGATTCAATCATAGAATGAGGTCCTTCCTAAAATATGCTAAAAAATAATGACAATCAATAAAGCTTGTTTACAATAAAATCAGGTCCATTGGCAAGTAATGGTAATTCCTTTTCTTTAGAACGAAGATTTTTATATTTTTCGGCGAGACGATACTTTTTAGAACGTTCCTAAAAATTACAATATTATTATTAAAGATAAAATAAATTTTTACTTTTTGTAACGTATCTCTAAAGTGATCACTAGCACCATTAATAGCCTCAATACAATGTGACATTGTAGATAAAAGTCCTGATGCAGCTGTTCGAAAGCCAAGAGCTTGGGCAACAAAGTCAATTTTCTATATTAATTTATTTTACTATCAAAATAAATATATTATTACAAGTGACTTAATCTTATCTATTTGTTGACAGTTGAGACAATTTTTTGCTAAATTCGACTTTTTTTCAATATTATTCAATTCTAATACATGATTAACTACAATTATAAGTCTTATCTGGAAATATTAATTTGAACATACTAATTTTTTAATATATTTAATAAATTGATGACTAATTAGATAGTCATACATACATTACCACAATATTATAATTATTACAGAATTTATTTATATTATTAATAACTTTTAAACTGTAATAAATTTAAAAAAAAACTAATATAAAATATCTTTTATATATTTATATTACTAAATTAATTTAATTATTGTATGTATGATTACATATTTATATATAACTTGTTTTTAAAATTAAAACAAACCTTTAGGAGGTGTACTAGCAGCTGAACTAGATTTTTTTAGAGATTTTGATCCTTTAGATTTCTTTTTACTAGAAAATATACCACCTAAAATACTATTGATTGTAGTATTATCTTCATCTTCATCTGATGTATTTAGATCAATTCCTATTTCAGGTGCACCAAATACATCTGAAAATGTATCATATAAATTTTGCATAATTTCCATATAACTATAGATTTGGTTTTTGAACATTTCCAATTCTTGTAAACTTGAAGACAAATCAAGTGTACCCTATAATAAAAAAGATACTACATTCATCAATTATTCAACAATATTTCAAATACACTATTAAACAAAAAATAGAATTATAAAATCAATAAAATAATGAAAATTATTATATATCACACATATTCTAACATTTAAAATTGGTATTTAATTATATAAACAATCTGAATTTAGTTCATTTTTAATAAAAACTACCATATACAGATAATAAATTATAAGATTACCTTACAAAAATCATCATTTACTGCTTCTGAAGATTTATTGCTAGATGTTGATATTAATGAAGCTAAAGATCCAATTCGAGATATATCAGAATCTTGATTATATCCATTAGAAATATTTTCCTATTAAAAACAAATAGAAAAATGACATTATTTTTTATGTATATAACACAATTCATATAATTATTATTACATATAAATATATACCTTTATAGTGTCTATTTGAAATATCCATTGGTTTCTAGATTCTACAGTTTCAGCTCTAAAAAAATAGTTTGCTTTTCCAGCCCTCACATCAAATCGACATTCATCATAGCTGTTTATTAATATTTTAGTCTTGGCTATATTTAGTGAACCTTTGCAACTAATATCCTTATCATCTTTATCCTTAAAATATGATAGACGACTATTAGATAATATGACATATCTATCTTGCCATCCATTATAGTAGTTTGTCCACTTTTTCAAATATCCTTCATATATAACACATTCTGATCGATCTGTTGGTACACTATTTTCCGATTCATCATTTTTTTGATTCATTTCCATCATTTTATGTTATTTCCACTTATAATAAATCATTATATAACATGTTTAACAATCCATATCAATGCATACCAATAATATATCAATTGATAAAATGAAAACTTTGTCTTAAATAAAATTCCAATACACAATAAATAACTATAATAAATGTGTATGAATTAATATTAAATATAATAAGCTATAATTTTTACATTTATCCTTCCAAATTACTCAATACCGCAACCTTTATATAAATTGTCGGTTAATAACGAAGGATTAATTACATAATCTTGTACAGTTGTCTTGGTTTGTTTTATCTTTTAACTGCATTTTTTACTGTATTATATGAATCTATTTTTTTATATGTTCTTATCATTTTATATAATATTAAAATTTACCATAACAGTAATGATTACTTTAGTTTTATATCACCATGCTACAAAAAGGCTCATTGTCATGGTATCCCGAATGCTACTCAATTATGTCTCTAGTGGCCTACCAAGTTAGACATTCATGTGTTGTTTTTTTTTAAATTAAAACACTTTTTAGCAATTAATTGTTAAACCAAAACATAAAATATTTTAGAATAGATATAAGAGCACTGAATCTCTTACATAATGTTGTTCTAATGATGTCTTTAAAAAATCTTATACTATGGTTATATCTTGTAAGTTTCTGCTATCGAATAGATTTATGGAGTAAAATTTTAGCCTTGATGTAATTATTTTTTTCTAGGTGATAGTTCTATTGTCTATATTTTTCTATTTTAATGACTGTTAAATGTTATCGATTAGATACAAAAAATAGCATTATTATAATATTTAAGAAATAAAAAAGGCTACAAATATATTAATTAAAAAATTAACTAATATTTACCTTTTATTAGTTAGTTAATTTGGTATATTGATATATATATATATTACTATAGAGTCTATTTGATTAAATAATAATAATAAAAATTATTGAATTTAGTAGAAACTAATTATTTTCTTTCTAACTACTGATTTAAATATCTTGAACCAACAACGAACTATCAACGAAATAGCGCCGTAGCCACCGTAGACCATAGAGTAAGTGCGCGAGTGGATAATTGTAAAAACTTTTTTTAATAATAAAAAGTATTAAATGAAATTATGCGTATTATTTATGTAATTTTTTAAATTATATATGAATCAGTGGAAGTCACTAGAATAAAAATATTATAAATGGAAACTATTTTCGGTAAAAATATAAACCACCAATGTGAATACCTACTGCGCACGCAGTCTTTATTAAGGTTATTTAGGACAAATATAAGCCAAACATGAGTGTAAAACTTTCTATTAGTGCAAATATGCATTATTCTATAATTAAAAATATATAACAAACTATAATAGATTTAATGAATAGGAATATTTATCTTTATGTGTACAGTAGGTTTAAGTGTATTATAGAAATAGATCAATCCATAACAGAAATATTAAAATTGAGAGTATTTTAATAGATATCGCCTTGAGATACTATAAAAATAACCAATACATAATTACATGTGAAACTGTAGTTGATAGACATGCAATTTATAAAATTAACTTGATGAAAAGGTTTTTATATGGAAGAATTGTAACATAAATCACAATATATTACAAAATTATTGTATGTAGCTAATTGTATGTTAATTCGTAGGAATGCTAAACTAATATCATGTAAAAGTTAAGCATTACTACTGAAAATGACAGAATTAAACAGGGGTATATATTATACTAGAAAATAAAAGTAAATGTTTCAATTATATGAGTTATTTGATATGGATTTCATTTAAAATATTTAAATATGATTTTTTAAAAATATATGGATACAAATTTGATTACATTTTTATGAAACAATTTTATTAATGTAGAAATAATAGTAAATTATTACTACCCTTATTACTTTTACAATTTTCTAATACAATCTAATTAAATAAATATTTAAATATCATATAACAAATAATGTATTAAATTATTAACCATGCTATCTCTAATCCATTGATAGTATAAACATAGATTTATAGATTGCTAAATGTTTCATGTTAAAAATTATTTATATTCAAATTAAAGAGTTTTCTTAAAATCATAAGTGAGTGTATTATTA
>JRUX01000293.1:0-34004 GCA_001407235.2 Kudoa iwatai | reverse complement strand
TGATGATGTTTAATCCATGGAATTCAAGTATTATTTTTTAAAAATTATGTATCATGTTTATTTTACATGATAATAGATGACGAAGTTTATATGTTATCTGAAAATGAACGCCAAGAATATGTACTAAATGAAAGCACAATTATTTATATGGGTTCTAGTACTCATATTTCTTCAATTTCATGGTCATTAGATCAGTTTAAAGAAGAAACAATTATAACATTTTTAACCCTATTAGAAAAAATAGATAGAAAAGCTAGAGCGTCACCATACTTGCTATCAAGAGAATTGACAGCATTGGTAAATAATTTAGATGACAATGGTGTGCTAATTGGAAACTGGAGTTCTAATTATGATGATGGAATATCTCCATTAGCATGGTCTGGATCATATAGAATTTTTAAAAAATTTAATAAACATAAAAGACCAGTCAAATATGGCCAATGTTGGGTTTTTGCTGCTATTAATTGTTCATGTAGTTTACACTTTTTTTTATTCATAAAATTGTTAATAATTAAATTCAAGTGTTTCGACTTATTGGAATTCCATGTCGAATAATTACATGCTTTGAATGTTTACATGATTCAGATGGTACTTTAGACAAGGAAGAATATTACGATAATGAATACAACCATATCTCATATTTATCTAATGATAGTATTTGGAATTTTCATTGTTGGAATGAATGTTTTTTTGCTAGACCTGATTTAAATTCAATGTATAATGGATGGCAAATACTTGATGCAACACCACAAGAACGTAGTATAGATAAGAGATATACATGTGGACCTTCACCATTATACGCTATCAAATACGGAAATATAGAAAAAGAATTCGATACTTTGTTTATATTTAGTGAAGTAAATGGAGACATTGTTTACAAAATTGTTAATAAAGACACAGTTAAAATAGTCCATGTAGATAGTGATCGTATTGGTAAATGTATTAGTACAAAAATGGTTGAATCAACACAACGTTTAGATATTACAGACAGCTATAAATACACTAACGATTCTATAATGGAGTTTATGATAAGAAAACATGCCAAAACTATAATAAAATCTAATGATTTTATTTCAAAAAATATTATAACCATTCTTCAAGCTAATAGAAATAATTTTATTAATATTGGAGATCCACTAGATCTTAATGTTATATTAAATGAATATGCTATAGAAGGTACAAAAATTGTCATAAAATGTTTTATTTTAAGGTATCCAGGCCATAGAATACACACACTTGCTGATAAAATAGTTACACTAAATAGAAATCAAAATACTGTTTCATTACATGTAGATCCAAAGGACATATATAATGAAACATTAACAGATCTATCATCATTATTAGTAGAAGTTTTTTTTTCTTATGGAAAACATATTTTTACAAGAAATAGTGTAAAATATACTATTATTACTCCAAAGTTTGATATAATATTACCAAATAAATTTGGTTTGAATGAAAAAGATAAAATTGATGTTAAAATTTTCAATCCATTTTTTTTTGATTTAAAAAATATTATTGTTAGACTTGATACATCTTTAACTAAACAAAAACTTAAAAATAGAATCAAGTATATGACTTGTTTATTTTTTTTAAATAATTTTCTGAATATTTAGAGAAATACAGTCTAAAAAGACGATAACAACAACATTTCACGTATTACCCTCATTAAAAGGCTATTTTGAAATATGTGCAACCATTTATGGACAACACGTCCCTACATTTAAAGAATATGCTAGCATTACTGTCGCTTAATTATTTACAATTTAAAACTCGCTTATTAGTTATAGTAGTCTCAATATATCTTTATCAAATATTCTGAATTTTCAATTTTTTTCATAATCAACAAAATATAATCATTATTTTATATTTTTATAAAGTTAAATTATTAAATGATCGGTTAAAGTTATTAATTTAAATCCATACTATATTTATCATTAAATATTACCATATTTATATGACAAAGTTTCTATTTATATATATATATATAACTTTTTTTAACAAGAAAAAAAAATTGATATTACTTAAAAATCTTTTATATAAATAAATTTTCAATTTTAAATCCATTAACACTAATAATTTAAATAATAAAAATGTGAATAATATACTTTTATATAGTAGAATATATAACTTTTATTTAAACATTATTATTTTTTATAATTCTATAAATATGTATTTTTATTAATAACACATGATTTTATGATAAAAAATCATTTTTTTATATATTTGAACTATTTTTTTATTTAGAAAATATTTTCATTACTTAAATATAAGTTTTTTATTCAAACTTTTATCTTCAAGTATTAAATTTACTCTAGAAATATGAATTTACTCGATTTATCAAGTTTGGAATTTTGAAACAAATAATATAAGCTTTTTTTATAAAATAAAATAGTTTTACTTATCAATTTTATATTTTTTGAAATTTTTTGCTGTTTATAATCTTAAACATAGCCATTGATGGATATTTTCTTTTCATATATATTAAAATAACTGTAATAATTGCTATAAAAGCTATGATTCCTATGGTTGTTGAACTAAATTTATTAAAATACTATATTTTTTTACACAGCAAATTTACATGGCAACAATAAGTGTAAATCTATAGTATATTAAAGAAAGAATATATTTAATATAATACCTTGATTTTGAATGGGCTTCATTTATTTCATCTTAAAAAAAATTACCATTCTTATATATATTTTAAAAAAAACATACTGCCATCAATTGAAAAAAATTCAAAATATTGATTTCCTAATGGCCTTATTTCAACATTCAATGATTTTTTCATTGGTACATTTATAATTTTAATATTATTACATAATGGTAAATTTTCATTATGACATTGAGTAATAATACATTTATCTTGATAATTTGTTTTTTCTTGATCATCTTCTCTTACTGAAATTCTCCACTCACACAAAAGATTATTACTATTTTCTAATGATAGTGTATAATTAAGATATAAATGTGATCCTTCAAAATGGTATTCAAAAAACTGTTCATTAAATTTTTCCCCTATTTTTAGTTTTTATATATTAAAATGATAATAATAAATTACTTTTAATGATAATTGATCCTTTCATTTTTAAATCAACATTTAAAATGTCAAATTTATACGTATAAATATTAGAAACATTCTTTATATTAACTAATTTGCATGGAATGAGTTGACATGGTGATGGATCTTCTAATTTACATGATTCAATTTTAAAAAAATTATTGTTTTTTTCATCAAATCTTGATAATGTCCATTCACATGCATCATCCTCATCAAATGGATGATAAACAATATTAATACGAAGATTTCCTCCGATAACTTTTCCACTAAGATGGACACTTCTGTAACCTATAAATAGAATTTTAATAAAGAAAATTAAAAAAAAATTGATGGATATAGTATGTTGATAATTAATCATAAATTTTTTTTTCAAACATAATATTTATGTATATAATTTTAATGTCTATATAAAAAATTTTTTAAAAAAATACCACCACCATTTACGATTGTATAAGTTGTCAATGTTGAGTTTATAACGCTGACTATAAGCTTATAATTTGATTTATAGTCGTATGTAATATCGTTAATAGAGAAATGGGCACATTGTGGTAATTTATCACAATTTGATGATTTTTCTCCTACTTTTTCACATTGTTTTATCAATTCTTTATTGTGATTTATTTTAAAAAGTTTCCATGTGCATTTTATATCCGGTAGATATGGTTTGATAGTGGATATAACATCAATTTTATTACCATTAAAATATGCATTAACTTTTATGGAATGTAATCTTTCTGTGTGTAAATTTTAATATTTAACAAAAATGATGTCAAAAAAAAATAATACCTTGTGTAATATTCTTGTAGATTTTGCTTCCATAATGTGAAGATGTTGTTACCAAAAGATCATAATCATATTGGGAATTTAAATTTGTTATTTTCATTGGTAAATAACAAAAATCTATACAGTAAGTATTACCATTGCATAATGGTTGATAAATAGAATTGGTGTTTGCAATATACAAACTAAATTTGCATGTTATATATTTTTCCATTTCTGTCTGTGGCGGCAAAGCTACTGTTATTGTGAAATGCTTATTTTTTTTAAGAAAAATCATGTGACTTTTAAAATAGTAACTATTTTCAGGAACTAAATAAATGAAATATTAATTAAATTAAAGCTCAACAAATAGTCAACATACTTAACATTATTGCATAATTTGAATACAAAGTTTTAGCAGCATTTTCACCATATTTATTGTACATAGATATTATATAGTGTTTTCCTGGAATCATATTTACTATGTGAATATGACACTCACAAGAATTTTTACATTCATAATTATATATTTTAGATGTTGATTTAGTACATATTGTATTTTGAATATGATCTATACTTAGGTCTAATATGTTTAACCTTGTAATACATTTTTTAAATTGGTGATGTCTGTTTTTATTACCAAAAGCGGCTAGATTAACATCTAAAACTCTGATATTTTGTCCTTGATCTGTTATAGTACTAGACTGTATTAGATCATCGTCATCAATAACTATAAATATATAATGTATATACAGTTAAATGTAAATATTAAATTATAATACTATAATTAGTTGTTGAAATTGAATGTAAATAGTTTATAATATCACCATCTGATAATGATTTGTAATTATCTATTGTCATGATGGCCACTTCTATAAAGTCACTTATTTCTGTTGATAATATCATTGTTACATTGTCACACGGGCTATAACAACTTTTTTCATTAATGTTACTGCATTTGGATTCAAATTTAGTAGTTAAATCATTCATTTTATTTAATTCAATATTTCTTACATAAAATAAACAGACTTTATCATAAAAAGGTTTTAAAAACTTTATTTTAATATTTCTATTATTTTTCTTATCACGTTTCACAAAATAAGTTTGATAATCACTATGATTAATTTCGGGTATCATTTTTGTTTTTAAAAATAACAACGTAGGTGGTAACCTATCACAATAAATTTCATAATAGGGTATAAACATCCTCGGAATTTTAAACAAAATTTCTTCGTTATACATTGTGTAATCATTAAATTTAACATTTCCATATTTTATTTCACAATTGTATAATTTAGGATAATGGCTATAAAAGATTATTTCATAATTTTTATAGTTATGTAATTCCAAAAATGCTCTATTTATAATTCCTATAATAAAGTATAAATTATTTAGTTTTACGTATAATTGTATATGGTAATCATTATACCATAAGAAAATGAATAGATATGCCATTTATCATCATTAGAATTGTTTAATTTCAAGAAAAAATATGTTTTTGAAGGTATTAATGATCTTTTTGGTATTACATCATAAGTATATGAGCATTTGGTTTGGCAAATAAGTCTTTTATACAAATTGGTTGATATTATACATTTATTAAAAACATTTTTTAATTTATCATAATTAACATTATTTTTTGATCCATATATCATTAATTTACATGTTTGTTCGGATCCATATTTTGACTGAATTTTTAATATATAGTAATTTTCCTGGTATTTTTGTTCTAAAGATATTTGAAAAGCTTTTTCTAACAATACTTTCTCTAATGGATAAAATATCGTTATATTTAATTATTATATATTTTACTTTTACCAGTTAATAATAAAAAAACTATCAAATAAAATATCCTCATTAGTAAACTTGGTAAAATATTCTCTTAACGATAAAGATTGCACCAAATCACGCTTTTCTTGATAAAGTATTCTTGTTAAGTTTCAAATTATCAGTTGTAGAGTATTTTTACTGCAATTATACCATATAAAATTATTCAAATTTTTTTTGTTAACTTAAAATACATTATTAGGTTAAAATATTGACAAATTTATTAAAATTATTATATATTTTTTTGAATGTCATTTGTTACAATTCATTAATTTTCCATTCATATTAGCTATTAATGAATTTATATTCTTATTATTATAATAATCCGATTTTTTCTGTTATTAAGAGTGTGTAACCAATCTTTTATATTTTAATTCATTTTTGAATAGAATATTGTCATACATTTTTTTATAGCTACTATTTAACAAAATCTTTATTATTTTCTACACTATAAATTTATAAATAACATATCATTCTAACTTTATTTTTTATATTAAAATGCAATCTATTAAAATTTTTATATACTAATTTTAATAGAGTTTCAGTAGAATTGTATAATATTTTTACTTAATCGTGCCAAGTTAATGAATGCAAACCTTGTATTAGATTAAATGCTATATAATAAACTTAAGTAATATATATCTAATATCAAAGTTTTACACTACTTTAGCTATCTATGTAAGAAATTTTCCAATTCTTATTCATTTAATCAGATGACTGGTAATAGTAGTTCACATACAGTTTTATAGGTAATTAATATTAATTAGATTATGATTTATGCTGATATTATAGCAAAGTATGAAATGAATCTTTATTTATGTAGAATTATTTGTAATTCAAATAATTTTTTATAAATTAAAAATACTTATTTTATATTATTCATTAGTAAAAAGCATATATAAGCTTATGATTTTATCACGAAGATTGAAAATTATTACTTAATTAAAATTAATGGACATAAGAGTATATTTTATAATTTTAAATACAATGAAACTTTAAATATATTTTATAGCTTCTTTAAAAATGATTATTAAATTATAAAATCGAGTAATTAAATATGTAAAAAATTATAAATTTTCATTTTTAAGATTCATATTTGATATTAAATCTAATTATTTTTATATTTTAAAATTATAGTTACTATTAAAACCATTTATATAAATAAATAATATAAATTTAAACTATTAGTCTTTACTACTAAGCTTAAAAAATTATAAATCTCAATATTTATAGTAATATCAAATATAATCAAGTTTTTTTAATGTTAAATATGCAATAATTCTTTTAAAAAACCTTTAAATAATAAACTAATGTTTTTATTACATCAAATTAAAATAAATCGCCTATTAAAAAGTTTTAAATATAGATAATTAATTTTAATTTGCTGCAAAAGCCATTTTTTTATAAAGTAAACATTTATTAATCAAAATTATTATAGTGTTTTTCAAAAAAAGTAATAAGCAATGGTACTTTTATTAAACAGGAACAAATTTTTCATCATCTTATTTTTTTAAATATATAAAAAAATCTTAATTAAATCAATACAATATTAAAATACGTATAGAAAGTATTAACACACTATTCTTCAATTTTTAATTACCTATTTATCTGATTGAGAAACATTATTTTATTTATTTGTGTGTTAAAATAACCCTTTTAACTCTTTATATTTTTAGATATTTTTTTATATACTATTAAGCTTTAATAAGAAATTTATTTAATAACTTTGGATGAAGTTATTGTAAAATCAATGACATTATATAAAACTATAAATAGTTTACTTGAATTTTTCTTTAATCAAAATAAAAATTAACGATACAACTGAAATTCTTTTTTATATAGCTTTTTACATTTTAAAATCATAATTATATTTACTTTTTCAATTATTCTACATTCAAACACAATATTTACATAAATTTGCGTAGCTTTCAACATGTATCATGTGTCACATTTAAAGATACTTTATTTTAAAAAATTTAATTTACCTATTAATATTTAGGTAATAAAAATTAAAATTTATTAAAAGATTGGTTAAGATAGTTTAAAGTCAATTATATATTGATTTAAAATCTCATATTATTATTTGTTTTTATGGCAAATATTCATTAAAGTATATTTTTTTTATTTATAAATAAAATAATCAGAACTGATTAATTAATAGAAAGAAATTATAACCAACAAAATATTAATTGCTTTAGAATCTAGACAATAATTAATTTTTTGTTAACGCAAGTAAATCTTTATTATGTATTTCTGCACAAGATTCACCTAACAAGTATGAGCTCTCGCATGGTTGTGATCAAATTTTGTATAGAAGCCCTAGGTTATCATCATGCAAAAGTAAGGATATCTAATATAATATTTGTTCTTTTAGGGTAGATTGGGAGTTTCACCCAATATTAATCCCCAGCCCGATCGGGTTACCGATTGTCACAGTTTTTAGGGCTTCCCTCACAATGAATGTTTCGTTCGTCTTCGTTTTTTGTTTATCTTGTAAACAAACTTCACCAATTCTATTTAATCCTTGATCCAAAAGCCTAGAGTTAACGCAGCAAGTAACAGCTAAAATTGCCTCTATGCGAGTGCTGTTATGGAATCTATGCTGATGTATCTAACAACCTCTTGGCAATTTGTGTTGGCCCCAGGATCACAAATGGCGGTTTTTAATTCTTATGAATTTCTTACCTTTTCCAAATTTACAGGTAATGAATGAGGGCTCTAGTTTCAACCAAATGCTAGTGCAGCTCATTAATAGCATAATCTCATATAGACTTTGCTCTCTTGACTACTGCTTTCTAGTTCTTTACAGCTAACTAGAAAATGCTCAAAATTTTCCCACATTCTTCTTCTCAGTTATTTCAAAGCACACACACTGGACAATCATCACTTGGGAGTTTATATTTAGCCTATATTCTCCCTGATAAGACATAATCATCTGTTCGTAATCTAGCTAAGCAGCTGAATTCCCTGTAGAATTAAGAAAAGGTCTTATCCAGTTTAGCTACACTGTATTGTGGTAACAACACTAAATACTTGTAATATCTTTGTTTTTTTACCTACCCTTTTCATTCTTAATGTGAAAGCCAGATCAGTTATTTTTAGATTTTAATTTTTCTTACAATTTCTTGTTTGCGTAGGTCTTTCTTCATTATTCTTTTTGCTAATCTTAATTTTTTTGTTACCTAAGATCTTTTTATTGATAATGTGCTTTTGATAATTTCACACATTATTGAGTTTGGTTGATTAAAAAACTTCATATAGAGTCATATGATAGTTGTGGATTTAAGAGATCTAAGCTCATTTAGTCGAACTCCTTTGAGAGAGCACCATAGGGTGCTGAAAATGCTCTAAAAGTATTTTTTATTGATTTATTATTTTTTTTCTCAAATCACACATTTTGTGAAACAAGTCCATTGTGTTCACAACCATAGAGCAGTGCTGATATTACCACTAGTGAGATAAAGTCACTTATTACCTCAATAAAAATTCACCTTCAGTTTATAGTCATGAGTTATTAAACATAGCGTTGAACAATGCTAATATAGGCTTACGTATGCAACCAAAACTTGATCATCTGAAAGGTTAAGTTCTAGATACATGTATGATTCAACCATTAATATCTATTCACCATCGAAGGTGAAGTTCATTTTTGGATTGCCAACATAGAAATACTTGAAGAAATCACCATAATAGCACTTTTAGGAGCGTTTATGGACAAAATTTATTTGTACCACCACGTCATCTTGACATAGGTAAAGAATGAACATGCCACTATCTTGAAGAAATCCCCGTATTCTTTCGAATAAACCAGACAGCTTAACACCTTTATTATCTTTATTATGTCTTTTATATAAATATTAAAAGGGAGAAAGGAGAAAATAAGACCTTGTCGTATACCTTAAAGAGTCTTTGAATAGTTTCCCTGGTTGGTCTCTAATTATACATCATAGTTCTGGAAGTTTATATAGAGCCTTTATTATATTCACCAACTTACCTATTCATTCTATGAACTTAATTTTTTGAAGCAGAAACTCATGTAGAACTGAGTCAAAGGCTATTTTGAAGTCTATTAAACAAAAAAATATCATTTTTTTAATTCTAGGTGATGAGATTTAGATTGGTAGTGTGCAGTTGCTAGTTCCATGCACTCTCTACCCAATTTAAATCCTTACTGATCTCATACAAATAGGTTGATACTATCGCATATCAATCTTGTGTGTTTTTTTATTTCCATTGCAAAAGTTTTGGTAAACAATTAGACAGAGAAATGGGACGGTAGCTAGAGGAGGAGTCTAATTCATCTCCTTTTGTTATATTAGAGATAATTTTATCCATTGTACAGAATGCGTGGATTCTCTTTGCTCTACAGATTCTCATAACAAGTTCGTGCAACCTAATCTAGAAAGCTGGCATCAAGATCATTTGTATCAACAGCACATTAAACCAAGATATATATATATATATGTGGTTGGGACCAAGTGATTAAAATGCAGCCAACCTATTAGTGCAAACTTGACCTCATTCGAGTTAAGGTCAGAGTTAAGCATCTTATGCTCTCTTGAGACAATGAAAGGCCTTACATATGAACTCAAACAGAAATTAATACAGCTAACATTCTATGTAAAAGTTCGATAACCTTTCTTGTTTATTTAAATAATCATTAAATCGTAAAATTAAAAAGTATACTTAATTATATATTGGATAAAAATCTATGTAGTATAATCATACTTTAAATTTAAATATTATCAAATATACTTCTATTATTATGCTTTAAACATAACTAATAGTATCAAACATCATTTTCTAGATAGATATCTATCCTCCCTTTTATAAGTGATTTTAATTTATAAATATACAATGATAGGTTAATGTAAATCGTATTTTTTTAGATCGGTCATATTAGAAAACAGATAGAGCTTCATTATTTTATAGATTTCTATAAAAAATAAAACAATGAAATATAGTTAGAATATCTGACATAAATAAATTTGTCATATTCTTTAAAAACACCCATTTTAATGATCTTGTGTTTGTGTTATCTTAATATTTTTTAATGTATTGTATAAATTTTATTTCACACAAAATTTATAAAAAAAATTATTTTTTTGAAACTGTACATATTAATAAAATATATTATTACATACAATCAAAAGATTTTTCATATGATTAAAAAATCTATAATTTTATTAATTCTTACATTAGTTTAATTTGAATTATTCTTCTACTTTAATTTATTATTTTGAATAATTAAATAAATATAATAATTAAATTCTTTTTATTATAAAGAGTTAATTCTCAATAGAGCCTATATTTATATCGCAAAACTATGAAAAAAATAATGTAAAATGTTGAGTAATAATTTTTACATTTTTTCGAGTTTAAAATTACACAGAATATATAAATTTATATATAATTAAAAATCTATTCATTATACGAATTTTTATATTAAAAATAAAAAATAAATTTGTAATTATTATATGAAAATATCTTTTTAATCTAGCTAGGACCACATTATCTTAATATAAAGTACATTATAGTTGATGATGCATGAATTTTTTACATCGAACTATTTTAGGTAGAACTTTTTATAATCATCTAAGATTTATCTTGTAATTTAATCATTTTTCTTAATAATTTTTTTTGATTTAAATAAAGAAAATTCAATTATTAATCATTAATAACATGATTTCTATTCAATTATGAAATAAGAAACATAAAATTAAGACAGTTCAGCCAACTTAACTTTAACTAAATACTTATTTTGAATGATAATGGCAGATAATAAATGATTGCATGAATTTTTAAATTTTATATTCTTACATCATATTAGTTAGAATATAATGAACATTAATTTTAATTTTAATTGCTTCTTGTATAAAATATTAAAGTATATTAAAATTTATAAGTAAGTAAGTATATTGAATATATACATTTAAATAAAATAATATTCACAATTTTTTTATTGTTGAAATCTTACAATAAAAATATATCATAAATTAGCTAAAAAATTGCTTTATCATAAATTCTCTTGGTTTTTAATGGTTATAACATAAAGTAGCTTAAGCAACTACACACACTATTAAGAAATTAATCTTAGATTAGTTTTTCATTTTAACTCACACGATGAAAAAATAATTTAGATCGATTAAATTATATTTTTAGCTAAAGGAATCCTTGATAGTCAAATGTATCCACGGGTAGTAGTCCCTATGACAAAAATGCCTTCAGATTTATTGTTGGTTCATAATTATTTTGAAAAAAAATCATTTGCTTGATTATCTATCTATATTTCTTTATATAATATCAAAATAACATTTTTAAGTTAAATATAATGAACTTATATACTTTATCTCATCAGTAATTTCTATATTATACAAAAAATACTTAAGTATAAAAGATTGTTTTTAAAAACTCTCCATGTATCATGCGTATATTTTTCAAAATGCTAATAAAATACTAGAGATCTGCAGTTTAAAAAATTTTTTTCAATCATTTAATTATTTTATAAAGATTAGATTTAAATTTTATTATGCCAGAAATAACAAGATTATTTTTAATGATGATTGAAAAATGAATAAATTCTACAATGATTTAGTTAAAATACTCATTAAAACAAATTTACTTAAAATTATAAAATAATTTGAATAATTCAGTTGTTTTTTATAAAATTGATAATTTTGTTTTTAATATAAGCAACTACAAATCGTGATAATAAAAATGAATTCATATTTGAATTACCTCAATTTTTTTCTAAAAAACATACTTATTATTATTATAATTTATTTAAAAAAGTATAAATTTATGGTATATTCAGTAAATGTTACTAATACAAATAAAAAAATCTTACGTGAGGCATAATATTAGTAATTTATATTCCAATGTTGGAGTTTATGTGTAATTAAACGTATTTAAGACTTTTTTCTATGTTGATATTTTTAAAATATAGCAATAATTAATCATTCTTTCATAATAGTAGTGTATAAAACTACTATCCAGCATAAAAAATCTTGTATTATTTATTTACTATTTTGTATTATTAATATTAAAATAACCGAAAAAAATATCGAAATTATATTTATACAACATTAAAATAACTATATTAAAAAAATCAACCAAAGTAAATGTTATAAATCTATTTTCTAACAAATTTTAATGGGTATATTTTTATTTTGAATAAATCTTGATGGAAATTGATATATCTAATGAAATAACAAACTAATTGCAATTATTTTTTTTACAAGAGGTATATGTTTTATATAAATTTTGTTAATTATAAAATTTAGAGGGTATATAATGTGAAAAATAAATATTTTATGATTACAAAAAGGAATAGAGAAAGAGCGTCAAATGTTGAATTATTATTTTGTTATATTTTACATAGAAAAACTGATTAAGAATCTACTTTAAAAGAAAATTAACTATTGAAACTATCAATAATTTTATGTAAAGTAATGGAAAAAATTAAGAAATATTTTATGTAATTATATCTACTATAGTTATATAACATTGTAGAAAATTAATTAAAATATCTTTAGAATTTTAATTAGTTTGCATTAAAGATATATGACTATATAAGATTGAGAAAAATAAAAATTACAGTGTAAAATTTATTTATTTTAGATGAATACACTCAAACTTCTAAGATATTTTTATTGTATGTCTAGGCAGTAAAACCCTATGTCACCCAATAATAATAATAATAAATATATTGTATATTGGTAAAATATAGAGTAATTCATATACTAGAATATTGATAAAATTATTCAAATTTACGGTTTATTTGGAAAAAATATTAATTTTATTTTACTTAAATAAATTGTTTTTAATTAAATTTAGATGCTTACTAAAGAAAATATATATTAGTTTTAACAAGGCAAATTAATACTATTTAAGTGGAAAATAGTTTGATTAAAATAATGTAAAAATATGCATTTGAACAAATATTATTCCAGTAATTTATAATAGAAATAGTTATAGTAGTCAATTATTAGTTTTAATATAATATTAAACGATAGAGACTGTTGTTATTTCTTTAAAAACAGGCCAATTAGCTGAAGTTATTATGGCCGTAATGTTGTGATATCCCCTTGTAGATGGTTTAATGGTAAAAGATAAATATCTAGTTTCTTTAGGTTCAATTTTACTAATATATTCATTATAAAAATAAAAAAAAAATTGATATTACACAATGTTACGCTTGTAATCTAACTTGAAGCATGCACTGTAAAGTTTAACCTTGACATTTCGAACTGTTTCCGGGAAAGGATTGTAGGCAGACACCTTAATTTCTTGATCTAAATCATAGGTCAAGGGATCAGAAACTATTAAATCAAATGTTGGTGTAATTAAGTTGAATTTAGCAGATTCATATTGAAAAATATTGCTGCTATACGTAATAAAAGCTTCAATTAATACGACTGGAATGTCGCCTGTTACACCTTTGAGTACAGCATCAGATGGAATACATTCAGTAAGGATGACTTTTTCACTATTTAAAAGGTATTCTTTTTGAAAAACTTTATCCAGTTTTTCGCCACGATAATTAATTACAGAACAACGAATAATTGCTGTGCCTCCAGATATTTCTGAAGTACCAGCTACCTTAACACTGTAGCATAAATCTTCGCCCATAATGATTTGTTTCTTATCTTCTGAGAGCTTGATTGAAAGTTTTTTAAGTTTTTTAGTTGATCCCAATTTTTCAATTTCTACTTTTTTACGAACCATAAAATCCATTGAACTTAGATCACGATATTTATAGTTTAAGGTAACATCTTCACGATGATTAGAACCAACTTTTTTTGTACTTATTGCTGATCCAATAGAATCAGTTAATATTTGTACAGTTGTAAATTTTCCATCAATCTTTTTTTTATAAACAATATCACCATTTACTTCTGCGAATATGAATGGTGCATCATATTCTACTTTAATATCTCCAGCATTAACAGCTTCTAATGGACAAGGTCCACAAACGTATCTTCGATCTAATGCAAGCAAGAATCGTATTATTTTTTTGAAATAATACATTGAATAAAAATTAAAAACTATAAATTGAATAAGATTCTTAAAAAATTACCTTTACTTCTTTCTTGGGGTGTTGCATCAACTATTTGCCATCCATGATATTTTCGATCTACATCATTTCGAGCCAAATAGCATTCATTCCAAACGTGAAAGTTCCTATTTAAGTAAATTTAAAATTATACCACTATTAATCTAATAATTATTAAAAGAAATTACCAAATAGAATCTCTTGAAAGATAATCAATTTCATTGTTATTTTCATCCAAGTATATTTCTCTATCAAGTGTTCCATCACCATCATGTAGTGAATCAAAGTTTGTAATAATACGAGTTGGTATTCCAATGCAACGGCACACTATCAATATAAATAAAATGATAATTTTCTTATAAAATATTATATCTATTTTGTATACAGGTACACAATAATGCAGCAAAGACCCAACATTGGCCATATCTGACAGGTTTTTTTGATTCAATGTATTTTTTCATAATTGGTATACTACTTACCCAGGCAGTTGGACTGGTTCCATGAGAATAATCACCAGACCAATTTCCAACTAATATTCCATCATCATCATTAGAGTTTACTAATGCACACAACTCTCTACATAAAAGGTATGGTTTTTCTTTTTTTTCTTTTTTAATCATTTGTAGAAACATTAGTAGAACTTTAATTGTATGTTTATTGAATTGGCCCAAATGCCAATTCATTCCAAGTACATTTGATGAATTTCCATAGTAGATAAGTGTATCTTGATTTAAAACATATTCTTGTCTCTCATCATCATCATGTATATAAGTTTCATCATCTAAAATTTTTTATATTTTTTTTTAATATACCATATTAAGCAATACCAGGGCACCATGGATTATAAAATATTAGTACTTTAATTGATGTTATTTCAGTTTTATGGGAATAAACTCCAAATTTATAATTTCCTGGTATAGCATGGCATGGTATTAATATTTTTAATGTAGTTGAATATGTATTATCTTCTGTAACTTGTATCCACCAGCATGTTTTATTAGGTTTTTCATTGCTATAAATCTAAATCCATAATGTATTGATAGTATTTATTGAGAAAATGTTTCATATTACAATTTCATTTTTATTAATGTAAGAATTATCCAATTTGATTAGCACTTTAACTGATTTATACAATACATTTGGTTGATTATAAGATAAGAGATAAATGGGTATAGTCTCTCCTCTACGATATACGGGTGTAGACCAATCATATAATTTGGAATGTTCTATTCCTGAATGTCCAAGTTCATAATTCATTTAGTTTTCAAAAGATAATTTTTGTATTTTAATGTTAGATATAAACACTTTTAATAATAATACCATAAAATCATGTTTATATAGAGTAGATGGATTAGTTAAGCTTAGTTTTATAAGTAAATTGATTGAATAGTCAATTAACACATTAATATGTTAAGAATTTTATCATAAAAATAATATTATATAATATAAATATTTTATTAAAATTGATTAAAAAAATAATACAATTAAAATAGTATTTTTTATAATAAAAATAATAGTTAATAATTCATAATATTATTCTAATTATTTCAATTATATATATCATTCAAACCATTATTTTGATAAGAAATAATATAATAATTCATATTTTTTTATAAAAATCAATTTATTTTATAAAACATAATAATTTTATCAATTTTAAAGTTTTAATAATAATTTATTATAGGATTATTACTAACATAATGCATAACATTAATAAAAAATAATTCATTTATTATTTTTTGTGTATATTTAAATTATTTTCAATCATTTTATATTCTGAATAAATTTTTATAATTCAAAAATATATTATAATCCATTTTTATAATAAAATTTAGCAAATGAATTTTTTTGTAATATATAGTAAAATATAGGATTAATATTTATTATTTAATAAAAATTAAATTTTTTTTCTCATTACTATTGTATATATATATATATGTAATACTATTTTTTTTTAATCTAAAATACATTTATATATTAAAATTAAAGTAGTTGATAACTTTTTTTAGCAAAAATCCACTAATAATTATATTTATTTGTATGTTTCAGGTTTTATTGGTAAAAAGCATAGTATAAAAATAAAAAAAATTATTAATATTGAAAATTAGAACCTTGCTCATAATAATAATAACTAGGATATTTTTTTTAATACAATAAAGTAGTTATTATTATTTTATTCTTTTTATAAATTGAATAGTTTTATTTAAACTCATAATATTTATTTAATCATGCTTTATTATTCATTATAAACATGGAAAAAATAATTCTTTCCTTTAATTATATTTATTTAATCAAATTACACATTCTTTTCACAATATTATCTAAATTAACTAAATTATAATGTTTATAATATATGTATGTATTCAAATTGTTTCATATATTTTTATAAATAAATCATTTTTTATATTAATAATCTACTATTTATATAGTAACATTAGCTTTATAGAGTATTTTAATCATATTCATATATAAATATACTATAAAATATATATATTTATTTATTTATATTATTTATTTTACGTTTAATGTAGTATATTTGAATTATTACGATTTACAATCATCAGATTATATAGAGTATGCTGGTACGCATGCGTATAAAGTATATTTGTATTAAGTTGGATGATGTTTAACCTGAATGATTTACCACTTCTAATAACAGATATGCCACCAATAACTGGAATCTACTTAATTAGCATGTTTTTATTGTCAATAGCAGTAGTATGATTTATATTTTTGTGAATGATATGTATATATTTGTAAAGTAATATTGTGTTCATATTATAGTCATTAGATTTTATAGAAATATATGATCTACATTATAGTAGATATTTGATTTTTAAAAAACATCAAGTAAGAAATTTATTATAAATGGATTAGTTATTTATTTTTAATAATTTATTATATTGATATAAAGTATTATCGCTTATTGACATCATTTCTTTTTGTTGGTGAAATAGATGCAACACCGATATTTTATATGTTATTTATGTATGTAATTTGATAATATATAAAATTAAAAAAAAGAATATCATTTTTAAATTGGTTTAGGGGAAGTTATATGCGTTTATTGGAAGTACGATGTTTTTATAAAAGAACTGGAGATTTTTTATATTTTATTATAGTTATTATGTTGATATTTAATGTATGTTAAATATGAATATATATAAATATATAAATATATGTTATAGGTGTTGGAATTTTTTATGAAAATGCATTTTATGGCATCTAATTTATTGATGGTATTTTTGTATGTTTGGAGTAGATTTAGGCCTGATGAAGTATACAGTATACTTGGTGTTATTGAATTTAAAGGCGTATATTTGCCGTATGTATTTGCAATTATATCATTGATGTTTGAACCAAATCATTGGAAAAATGATATATTAAGTATATTATTTTATTTTTTTTTGTAATATTACCACATATATTATTTTAACACTATGTGATTGTAGGTATATTAGTTGGACATTGTTATTTTTATCTACATACTATATTTCCACAATTACCATATGGATTTAATATTCTTAGGACACCTCCCCCATTGTATTTTTCTATTGTTATATATACATATAATTATTATTTAACTTTAAGGAAATGGTTAAATAAAAATACATATAATTAATAAATTATAATGAAGATATCAATTAAAATTAATAGTTAATATGTTATTATTGTAATATTTTGTCATATTTTTAAGTTTTTTGTGGTGTTTGATGTGCTTCATCATTATTATATGCTTTTGATTCAATAAAGATTTTTCTAATAATTTTTTTAGCTTTTTGAGGCATGTCTTTAAAACATGATTCACATATTGGTTTATTATCATATTCAACAACATTTGTTCTATATGTCACAATAAATTTATATAAAATTAAATACAAAACTATTCTTTTTTATTACTTATCTTCCATATATTTAAAGCAATGGTAACATATTCGATGTTTAGGACAGTGAAATTTTCCAAAAAGTTTAGTATTTTTATCTGCATCTCCTTCTCCACAAATAAAGCATGGTGTTACAAACAGCTATATTATTTATTTTATTTTATTAATATTGTATTTTCTCTATTAGATTGCTTTTTTTATAATTAATTTATAAAAGTAATATAAAAATCACGTTTAATTTGAATTAAAACATCTAAATTAAAGGTAATTTTTCTTATTATACTATTTAAATTTGTTATTAAATTAAATTTAATATTTCATATATTTTATATTATAATTGCGCATGCGCAAAGAATAAAACACACTAATTAATTGGTTTAGTTGAGTACTTTGATAAAATAGAGAATAATTTAATAAAATAAGCATAAGAAATAGTAAATACATATTAATTTATTAAAATAATAAATTATTTATTAAAATATAGGAATTTGATATAATTTTATGATAATATTTATATTTTAAATAGTTTAATAAAATAAATATTTCATGAAATCAAACTAAAAAATTAATTATATCTATTTATAATGAAATGTTGTTATAAAATAAAGGCTAGATTTTATTAAAATAAATTAATTTATATTAATTAAAGAATTTGGAAAAAACTAAATAGTAATATATTTAATCATTACCTGATTATAATGGGTTCGACAATACATATAATTCTTTATTGAATAAAATGTTTCAGCTTTTAATGTGATATTACAAACAGAACATGTGAAATGCTACAATAATAATAGTAAATAATCTTTAAATTATATTATATAATATATTTTTAATTTTTTACATTTGGATGATAGTATCTATTATCAACAAATACACTTATACCAAGGATAGCATTTCTAAAATACATCATAGTTTTTATAATAATTATCTTTATAGATAATAAATTTTTTTATACTTGCATACACAACATATTTTAGCAATGGTAAAATCATAGCATTTTTTACAATATACAGTATCATTATGTGTAACAGCACCTTTCTTTAGCAATGAACTATATTTATTAATGTTAAATAATGATTTAAATTAAATAATATTACTGGCATGTAAAACATCTATGATGATATGGATGAACAAATCCACCTTTATAAAGCAAATAATCATCATTTATCAATGGTTCACTTTAAAATAATCAATAGTATTTAATAATTATTTTTTTTATATCATTACTTGCATGTTTCACAATTTCCAGCAAATTCTATATGCATATTATTATAATATTTGAATAAAATAATATAACATATAAATAGTGTATGATTATATTAAATAAGTTGATAATATTATTTTGATATATTAAAAATATACTATCAGTATTTTCATGACAATCAGTACATAATAATTGACTAAATATTCATTATAAAATGTATATATAATATATTAGATAAATATACCCATCATCTGTACAAAAACAACCACAATTTTCCAATTTTTTTTTACATAAATTACATTGAAAACAATCAATATGATAGCTGTAATGTTTTACAATACGTATATTTCCAGTAATACCCTTAACTACCATTAATTTATTTTAAAATATATATATCTTTGTTAATATATAAAAATATACGACAATTTTTACAAGCTGGAGCATATAATTGAAGATAATGTGTTTCACAGAATAGATGTGAATCAAACTAAAAATAATAATATATGAATATAATTTTTAATTGATCGATAAATTTAAATATAAATAAACCTCATAATATTCTTCATCAACTAATGAATTAAAGCAATAAGAACACCTATAATCATGTAATTAAATTATTATTACAATAAAAAGATAAACATTACACAAAACAATCCATATGATACATATTTTCAGATGCTGTAACAAATTCATCATCAAAATCTATAATTTCCAAACAAACATAACATTTAGGATCTGGTTCCATGATAGATTATTTTTTAACTTAATTTAATAAAATTTAATGAATAAATAAATCAAATTGTGTTTAAATATTGATATATTTTTATTAAATACAAGTGATATAAGTAGATAAATGAATAAACTATATTCGGATATGTTCAAAGAGAATTAAAATGTCCGATACAATAATAACTATCAGCAATAGAATTATATTGATTGTAGTGTAGATTTAAGAATAAAAAAATAATTTTTCTTTAAATATAATAATATAAAAATTATATTAGTAACATTAATCTATATAATATTATATTAGATAATGTGTATTAGTTTTTTTTTTAATTTTATAAACATTATAATTTATTTATTAATTTTTTTATTGAAAAAAAAATTATTACAAATATTCTATAATTATTAAATATATATTATTTTCTTTAATCAAATCTATTATAAACTTTATTAGTATCTAATCAAACAAATAAAAAGCTATCCATTATGGTCAAATATATACATATATGAGAAAAAAATAAAATTTTCATAAATTTAAACTGAAAAAAAGAAAGATTTGTAATATAATCATAGCGTATGTTAGAATAATGCCAGTTTTATATAATTAAAAGCAAAATTTAGTTTTATAGAACGAATAAAATAATTTGTATGTCTTTATTTTTTAAAGTTCATCCTCTCGAACAAATTCAAACATTTCTTCATCATCATCACTTCGTGTCCACAGAGTTGTAACATCATTAGCATGTTTTTTCAATTCACTCAAAGATATAAATTTATCTCCATTATCATCTACTCTACTCATGAAATATTTAACATCATGAGATAGATGATTATTAAGTAGTTCATTGTTTAGATCGACGAGTTCATCCTATTAAAATTAATAGTTTATTATGGAAAATATTTAATAATAACTTTTTGTAAGTAATTATCTCCATTTTTATCAACACTTTCAAAAATTGTAGCTAGTATTTCTTCATGAAAATCTGACTTGGGCATAAAATCTATTTTATGATATAATATAGATAAAATCAATTTAATCACTACTTCCTATAACTTCATCATAACTTAATTTATTATCATTATTTTTATCAGCTTTAGCAAATTCCAATTCAGCAATCTTTAATTTCATATCATTATCTCCATCACCACCAAGTAATTTTGCATATTCTTCTCTATTTAATTTTCCATCATGATTCAAATCTGCTTTATTGAATAAATCAATTTCAAGTCGAATATGCTCAGGACTGGATGCTTCTTTATTTTTTAAATAAATTGATTTATTATAATAATTTAGCTATGCAATAATTTTACTTGCAGAATGATTTTGTCGAAAACTGAGAAATGACGCCAAATCCCACTCTCTTCGTTGCATTCTTTTTTCAATCCATGATGGTGTTTGCCATCTATGAACCATATCCATACGTTTTAAATGTTCATCATGATGTTTTTTTAAACCTTCCATTATTTCATCTTGACTCAGCTTACCATCATTATTTGTATCCAAGTCTGTCAACCATTTCCTATATTACAATTTAGATTTTATACCATGAAATTCCAATCTTATGTTCATGTATATTTACCTAACTGTCTTTATTGATACATACGGTGTTGATTTTATCAATTCCATCATTAAGAAAACGTACGATAATTGAACAAGAAACATCATCTTTACTTGAAGATTAATCAATAACAATAATTTTGCCAGCCTAATACTTTTTAATCCTCTCATGAATATATAATTCAATCATTTTTAAACATACCTGCTTTTTAAAAAAAAAATAATATTTATTTATGTTTTTAAGAATAATTATAACATTATATTATTTATCTAAACAAAAAAATTATACTTTTACATTTATTTTATTTATATGTATTAGGGTCTAATTCAATGTTCTAATTTTATTTCAAATATTGACTTAGTGTTATAATTTATATAAACAAAAATTTTACGTAAATATTGTTGTAATAAAATTTCTATACTTTCTATCTATTTAATAATCATTAAACATGTTTCGAATTAAAATAAATTGTTTAAAATAATAACATAAATGTTTGCCATGAAAAGAATTAACTTTGAATTGTATATGTATGGTATTAGGTAAAGAGCATTAGCACCCGATTTTGATTTAAGGGTGGACTAATAAGTTTCTTTTACACTAAAATAATAATATTATAAGCTATTTTTTGTACTTTTGATTTTTTTTTGAATCTTATATACAACAAATCTTGTAATAAACAGATAAAATATTTCATTATACATGATTATATTACCATTTATTAATAAAACTATATAAATAACAACTTGAAATTATAATATATTCATATTCTAATACAAATATTATATAAATATATCATTATTTTATCATTAGAATATCAAATATATTACATGAATTCATAATATCATATATTAGTGTAAACTATTAATCAGTTTGTAATTATATAATATTAATATTTAAATGTAAAGTGACTATAAGTGATTTAGAATAGAGTTATTTGATATAAGCAAATTTTTATTATAAGGCAATTTATTTCCTGTTAAGAAATGTGTGTAGCATCTACTTTTACAAAATATTCTTTCATATTTTATAATCTAGCCATTTTAAACTAATAAATATCAGTATAATATTATTAGATTAGAATAATATAAGCGTATATATTGTTTAGATTATCATACATATTTTTAATTGATTAATATATAAATTTTTGTCTACACACATAGCCTTTAATATATGACAGTTTATTTTAAGACAATAAAGTATAGATAATATACCTATCTGTCTATATAAATTCATTTTTTTTATGTAGGGATCGAATTTGCTGATTACTTTATCATACTATTAATTTTTATATATTTTATATTAAGAATGATTAAAAAAACTCTTTTAATGCATAATTATATCTTTTAATTAATTGAAAAATACATATTTTGAAACTATAAAATATATTCTATATTACATAAAATGATTTATTTCAATATTTTTACTGAATGTCTATTTATGATATTTAGTAATAACATAAATTGATCATTCTATAATATTAGTAAAATGTTATAAAACTAACAAAAAACTACTTAAATAACAACATAAAAAATAATGTATCACTCTATATATATTAACTAAAAGAACCTTATATAAGTGGTGAATAATAAATTGTTTTTTCTCCTATATAAAAGTTATACTAGATTTATATAATTATAGAAAAAATGTTATTTTTGTATTTTTAATAAAGTTTATTTAGCATATACAACAATTATTTATTGCATCATGTTTAATTTAAAAATTATATTAAATTTTATGTTAAATGGATATTAATTTTACCGTCTATCCACAATTTGTACTATATAATAAAATAATAGATTCATAATAGTCCATAATAAACATTTAAACAAGTAAAATAGCTAATAAAACCTTTAAAAATTAATTTTTCTTTCTTTAAAAGTTAATAAGGATATGAAAATTTATTATACGTACTTTATTATCTGTAGCAAAGTCAAGCTATTTTTCATCTTTAAATTAGTATAAGAATATTGTTTTAATAAAAAGTATCTAAAGTTTAAAAATTTAACATCATAGTGCTATTAAGAATTTTTGTATTACAAATTAATGAAAGTTAGTTATATATTTGTAAGAGTAACTTAAGCGAGTAAAACATTTCTCAGAAGGATTCCATCAAATTTAGTAATGTTTTTAAGAATACAATTTCATGATAATAAAAATTTCTAATTATTTTAGTTACTTATGTACCATATTAAAAATAGTATACCCTTAGAAAATCTTACACTTTATTTTTAGTACATACAAACTATTTACAACATTTTGGCACTCATTCTTATTTAATATCCAGGCACCATGTCTCCATAACTTTTTATCTTTATAATCATCTTTAATTTAATTTTTTTTAAAAATAGTTATAATTTTAAACATTTAGTAAATTTATATGATCATTATATAGTTTTAAAGACGTGTGCTGCGATATATAATATTTTAAGACTACATAAGGGGATATTTTTGAATAGTAGTGAGCTTTTATTGCTATGAATAAGATATAAAACCGTAAAATATCTATAACAATAGTTGATTGTATCAATCTTTGAAAAATAAAATCATATTTACTTTTAATTTTATAAAAATCAATAAAACTTTTAACTACATTCAAATTAACCTAGACAATCGTAACATTTTTGAATTATTGATGACTTAATAAATGGTTAAAATATAATGAACTATTTAGTGCTTTTTTTTATAACATATAATTAATTAGATATTTATGTTTAAAGAATCTATATTTTTTGTTTATTTACAATATGGAATGATAAATTCAAAAAAAAAATGCTAGTTAATAAAACTTATGAAGAATAATGGGTGAATAGAAGTTTTTATGCTAATTAGAAAGGTAGTTAGTAAAAGTATTATTTGAAAAAAAAGATGAAATGTTTATCAATTTTATTCTTTCTTCGCTATTTCAAACATTTCAACTTGGTATATCCTTGTTCCTATATTTATTAGGAGCTTTACTTGTATTGATTTTAGATTCTCCAAATGTATACGCTTGATCTGTGCTATCGTATTCTCTTTTTATAAAAAAAGAATTACTTAAAAATGGAGTATTTTTTATCTCCATTATTAAATCATACAGTTCATTCTATTAAAAACATTCAAATTTAGTGAAATATTATATTTAAGCTGACTTTTTGCAGATGATAATCTCTATTTTTATCATTTCTGATGAATAAATAAGCCAAAAGCTTTTCATCAAATTTAGAATTTGGTTTAATAACTATATAAATTTAAAAAATTATAACATTAATATAGAGAATAGACTTTTCCTTATATTTTCATAGCTGTATTTTTTATTATCGTATAAATCATTATGGTTACCTAAATCTATACAACATACATCATTAATTTATATATTATTTGAATAGTATATGTTACCATCATCAATTTTAGGCAAATGTATGTTGCTGCTGCTTGATTGTGCTAAATTATAGATGTAATAATTCTTTTTTAAAAATATAATTTTATTTTTTAAAAAAACCATATATATATTTTTCAATTTTTTTATATATAATAATGAATTTAAGATTATTTAAAAAATTACGAGTTGTTTTATTTTTAGTTTCAGCCAAGCTTTCATTTCTTTGATTTGAACCTACACTTATATGAAGTTTTACTTTTGAACGATTGATATAGTTTAGTTTTTCTTCTTTATTTTTTTTAGCCAATTCTAATAAATATTTACTATATGCATAAAAATAATTATCTATTTTTTAATTAGCCACAACGTTGCACATACATAAGTGGAGTTGCAAAGTGGACAGGTGGATAAGCTGATAGTATCTGCACTTGTATTATTATTGTGACAACTTTTATTAATGACACCATCTAAATATATTTTATATTTAATTTAATCCTTTATTTCTTATAAAATATATAGGTTAGACGTATTATATTTATACCATTTATATCATTTTAATACGATATTCTACTTTTATTAATAATTATTAAATACCTTTAAATTCATAATATTAACTTATTAAAGATGATTAGTTCATTTATTTTTATAAATAAATATGTTAAAACTACCATTTTATACATATTTTTAATAAATAAATATTAAAAAATGGAGATAATTTAATATTTATCTTGTCATACTATATAATTGTATCTCACTTTTCATATTATAGTATTTATTTTACTTGAGAAATAAGCTAACCTTTCAAAATCTTTTATAATGTAAAATTTTAAATTTTAATGATGTAACTATTATATTAATTAGATATAGTAAAAAAAGATATAAAAGTAATTTTTGAATTAGTAATTGAAATAAAAAATTTATAAATCCTATTATATAAACTAAATACCTTTTTTTACTTAATATTTAATTAAAATAATCTATTATTTATTGAGAAATTAGTGCATAATTTAAAAAGTTTTATATTTATATTAACATAAAGAAAATCCTATTGTTAATGAATCTATTTTAATAACTTTATAAAATATTAAAATTGATCGTATTATATAAAATGTAACTCTAAAAAATAAAAGATTTTGAAATATTTTAATAAAATAATAAAAATACTATTTTAGAACAACAAAAAATTATATTATTTTTTTTAAATAGAAAGTGTTAGCATATAATTAATTTCCTAAAAATAGTTATTAACTAAAACTAAATACATGCTACTTATTTTATTACAAAATTAAGAGTGTATAATTTTACAATTTTATACTATAGTGTATATTTAGCAGTTGTTATTTATTGACATATAAATACAAATAGATACATTACTATTTAATTACAATAAATCCTTATGCTGTTAAAAAAATAATAAAAATTTAAAATTTATTAGTCATATTTATTAGTATCTTAAGATAAATAAGTTAAAATAAATGAACATAAACACTATAAGATATATCTATTATAAAAAATGTTATAATCACTTAATCTTCTCTACATAGCATTTAAGAAATATTTATTCTAATTTTTTAACATATTATCTTCTAGCTAAATTATTAAATCAAATTAATTTGCATATGTTCAGCATAATTGTTATTATGGCTAATAAGCATGATCTGGGCTGCTATTAAGGGTATTTTTGTTCTTACATTATCTTTTGAAAGATGCTTATTTTATTTAAGAATTGACACAAAAATGTTAATCTTTCAAACAAAATTTATTAATGCGATTAAAATAGCAGAAATTAGTTTATAATTTTTTATAAAAATAAAGTTAGTTAAAGCTTTTGTTTAAGTTACTAAATTATTGATTATTTATATTCCTAATGAAGAATTAAGAGTCAATACAGCCGTTATAATAGAAGTTTTATTTAGAGAGATATAATGATAACACGATACTATAGTTTATAACAATTTTAGTATTTTTAGTAAAGATTTTATTGTTTATTTATAAAATATACAATAAATTAGTACTTAATATATTACCATTTATTTAATTAAGAAAATAAATATTTTATTATTATAAGAAAATTTCTTTTAAATAATTTATCTAGTAAAATACTATTTATTTATTTTATTATTTTGATTTTTTCAAGATACTATTAAAAAAATATGCAAGAATAACAACGCAGGAACCAATAATAATTTAAAATATGATAGAAAGAAATTTTATTCACAAATAATTGAAAGTAATCTCCATTATATATCATTATTACAAGTCTGATTATTCAACACATTCTCACTTAACTTGAAACGTGATAGAATTTAATGCCAAAAAAGAATTAATTATAAACTATAACAAAAAATGGTTAAATTAAGTTTTTAATAAATAAAAACATTTTTTGAGAGAGAGCTAGTATTTTTTAATTAGTATTCATGAATCAGTAAGAACTTTAAAGGTAAAATGAAAATAAGAATTAATAAAAATACAAAAATATGATTTCATATTGTAATATTACTTATTTTTTTTGTACGATATAAATAATAAGTAGAATAAAAGTAAATCAGCATAATTATTTAGAAAATACATGTTTCTAGTTAATATATAGTTCAATTTACAGTAAATTATCAAATTTTATACTTTGTTAACTTACATAAATGAATTTTAAAATAAATTATAAAAAAACTACTGTAAATAAACAAGTAATAAAATAATTAAAAATTTTTTCCAGAATGTTAAAATTATTGGAACAAAATGTATTAAACATATTAAATAATTATCAGTTTAATATTTTTTAATGAATAAAAATGAAATATATTATTATAAAATTTGATTAGTTAAATTAAATGATAACATGTGGAAATTTCAATTTATTAATATTAATAATGGCTTTAATGATAAATTTTAATATTGAAATTATTTCGCTATTAATTTTTATTACTTTAGTTAGTTAAATTATAATTTGCCAATTATTAATAAAAAAGTTTATTTTTCAAAAAAATCCATTTTTTAAGTAATTAGTTATTTCTTATATAATTCTAGTTTAAAAATAATGTCAATTTTATAATAAAAGTATTTATTATTTAATATATTCCCATGCTTAATAATCAATTTTAAGCAAATATAATTTCCTTTTCTTATTATGAAAACAATATATATTATTTTATTTTAACATTAATAGTAATAATAAAGAAATATAATTTTTTGACGTATAGTAATGGAAATAGTAATCTAAAAATATTTATCATCAACAGAAGTAGATACTTTTAAAATATTTTATCTTTATAAAAAATGAAATGAATTTTATCACTTCTATGATAGTTTGATAGAAATTTAATATCAACACAATGATTCCTCAGCTCTTGCACAATAATAAGCCATTCCTAATCATCATCTGCAACATTAATCAAATATTTGAAATTATACAAAGAATATTTTTTTAAGAATCATATCATAAAAAATTTCAAATTCACTTGATACAGTTAATATTATAAATCAAATATTATATTTTATATAAGCATTTTCATTACAGTCATCATTCATTGATAATGCTAGCGTTTGAAATTTCTTTTCAAAGAACTGATAAAAGATAGAGACATGAGTTTGCAGTATAGCTTTAGTTTTGAATTAAAAAAACTACAAATTAAATAAATAAATTGACTAAATTTATAAGAAAATATTTTCTCATAATAATTTGAATCAACATTGAAAAATTCTTCCTCATAAATTTTTTATCTTAATTCATCACTTACTTACCTTTAATAAAAGAAGTTTAGTATATTCATTGTGTTCTATATATCTGCTATTATTAAAAAATCTGCAAATTTAAAAATTTCTGTATCAATTCTGATAAAAGTATAATTAAATCAATTTAGATATTTAATATAAAAACCAAATATTAGTTTAAAGTTTATAAATGAAATGATATTTTTTTTACATTTTGAAAGATTATGCGATAGTGTAAAAATACTTGAATTTCCTAACTATTAAATATTTTATTTTGGAATACCAACCAGATAAGAATCATCAAAGATATACAAATATGCATTTCATATGTGATTTTCAATGTATTTTTAAAGCATGGAATATTTCTTATGCAATAAATAAGAAGTTCATATTTCCATCTGCCTTTTCCTCCCAGTTTCTATGTCAATAAGGAATATATAATCATATTTAAAATTGGTATAATCATCCTATGCTTTAAACATTATACTGTCTTTAAATTAAGTGGAAAAATATATTTTATAAAAAATAATCTTAAAATTGTTGTATTAATAGAAAGTTACTAAAAAGTATTTTCAATGATCCCAACTAATTATCATATTGATCAAAATTGTGGTTTAAACAATAGGATGCATTCCTTTATAATTTCTACTAACTATTACAATTTTATGATAAAAAAAAAGGTGTCTTTAAAAAAAATATGCTTTTTAAGACTAAAGTAGTATACTGAATAAAGCATTATCAATATCATTAAAAAATATTTATTTTTTATAAAAGTATGTGTATATAAAATAACTAAAAATAATATTATGATTTATAATTATCTTTTTATATACTTAGCATGAATGTATAATAAAAAATTACATGCTCTACTACATTTATTAAATAAAATATAGAGATTAAAATTTACATATTACAAAAATTAGATTAAATTCTGACTAATTATCTGTTATTAGTGGCTTTAATACGTAAAGTATTTAAAATATCACAATTTTTCAAATAATTGCAAAATAATAAATATAAAAATAATGATATATTGATTAAGAAATGTGATCTATTATTATTTTCACATAATAATTTAACTATTTTTTCAAACAAAATTTTCAAATATTTGATAAATTCACTTGTTAAAAATTCTATCACTAAATTATAATGAATAAAAGTGAAATAAGAAATTAAACTTTATTTATTATTTTAGTTAGATTGTTTAAAATATCAAAAACCATATTTATATTAAGTAATCCTAATAAATTATCACTCTCTCTCAATATATATGTAGTACAATGTATAAAAAGATAGTTGAATAATAAAATTTTATTATTAAGTATCTAAAAACGATTACAATTAATGTTAATAAACATTATATATATCAGATATACAACTATATAAATAGTATTCTTTAATTTTATACAGATCTTTCAAATTTGGTATATATGAACCCTTTAAAATTGTAAATATTAAACAGTTATTTTTGTTATATAAAAAAGCATACCATAAATTGTGAATAATATTATAATTAATATACTCAGACAAAAAATAACTGTAATAAAGTATTTTTTGCTTATGGTATTTTTTCGTTCTTGATATTTATTTTCATCTTAATCAAATACAAAAATGGAAAATATATATAAATGAATCACATGGATACATGAGTATGTATATAGAATGATTTTTAAGATAATAAAAATTATAGTGACATTGGTTTAATGTAATACAAGATTGATTCTTCGTAATAGTAAATGAAGAATTAACAGTAAATAGAGTCATAGAATTTGAATGGGGATATAATGATAATGTGACACTATCTTTTATAACAATTTTGTTGTTTGTATTCTTATTTTTTACATATTTAAAGATATTATATAAATTGTTATGACAATTATTATCAGTAAAGATATAGTTTATATCTTCATTAAAAATCCCCATATTATTATTAAGTTCATCATAATAGCTTTTAGGCATAAAAGCAAATGAATTTATTTGCTAATTATTTTTTAAAAATTATATAATAATTAAATATATTGTATATTACTTTGTTACATATTAATTGTAAAGTATTTTCATTTTTTAATATCATATTTTCATTACTAAATAATTTCTAGTATAAAATTTATCATATTACCATTATTTAACTATTTTATTTGATTTTAAAAGAAAAGTTATATTAAAGATAAAATAATAATATTTAAACATATATTACTTGGATAGTAGAAATGCTAATGGATTGATTTTATGATTGAATAATTGTATTGTTATTAATTTCTTTATATAACATGAATCAATTGTTGTTGTATTATAATAGTTGTCAATACTTATGGTTAAAATCATGGGCTAAATTAATTATAAAATGTCATATAAATTATTCATACCAATATCACACGAATATTTTTAGATGTTATATCAACCACTATCATTCCATTAATAAAATGTTTTTCTCTAAATACCACATAATAACCATTACACGATTGATGATTATATATCATATTAAGACAGATTTCAAGTATTTTGAATTGAATAAACGGTTTAAATATAATAATTTGTAGTTTAAAATCATCACATTTCTAATTATATATATATTTGTGCATTATTTGTCAATTTTTTACATATAAACATACTGGTAATACACATTGAAATATAGGTTCAAATAATGATGGATTTGTTATTAAATAGTCACATGAAAATGTGTGCATAATTGCACTAATATTATCATTTCTAAGGATATAACTTTTGATAATGTTGTCCATACTTTTATTAAAATATGATATTATTTGGTAGATTTGTTCTTGTAATGTATTATTGACTATTCGAAATATTCTTAAATCAATAAATATTTTCTTTATTATCTTGGAATTATTAAATTTATTAATAATGTATTAAATAATTATTTTAAATATCAAAAATATTGATATTAATTACTATAGTAAGATTAGATAGAAATTATATATTAATAATTTTAATCTCTATTTTATTTTATATAAAATAGATTTTTAAATAAAGTAACTACTTTTCCAACTAAATGAGTGCTATATATTTGAAGAATGCTGTAATTATCATAATCTTTTAATTTTTCAATCATTTGTAATGGATAATCATAACATTTTTTTAATTTCTCTGTTGTTATACAAATATGAATATACACAATAAAATTATAATGAATATTTTTAGGTTTAATTATAGCTATCCATAATTGTACTATTGACTGGATATCATTTTGTTTTAACTAGATAAAAACATTCAAACAAAAATATTAAATTTTAAACACCTCAAATGAATTCGATAAAAGATTATTCCATTGACATGGTTGATGTAATAATTGTTCAATATTAGTACAAATTTTTGCCATATTTGTCTCAACTATATCAGTAGAATAATTATTATTATTATAGTTGTATTCAGTTTTATCAAAAATTTGTTGAATCATAACTTTATGTTTCTAGATATTTTTATTAGTTATATATTATCATATTTAATTTAAATACATAATTTGTAAATATATTTATTTTAGTGCCATAATTTTTTAAAGAAAATGTAAAAGATAATTCACTTATAAATAATATTTTATTTTCTACTATTATTCTGCTATTTTTATCATTATAACTAGGATCAATATAAACTTTTGTATATGGCATTGTGTTTTTCTATAATAAATTCTTATATGATTTCATTTTAATTAATTACTTTAATTATATCTAACAATATACAGTTACTAATAAATATCATTAGATGATTATTTCCATGTAATTTATATATTACCTTTCTTTTTGTTTATCTTTACACAATTGATATAATATTTTAATTTTATTTTGATTAAACGATAATGTTGATCTTGTATCTTCATAATTTATTACCAAAGTATTGTTGAGTTGAATATTTGATTTTATAGGATGTATTACAATAGACATATCCTTTATTATAATAATAAATTAATATTTTTATTTATGCATTACTTTATTAAATCTAATTATAATTGGATCATTAATAGAAAAACATGTCTTGCATTTATCATATCTCACATTTCTATCATATTCACTATATATTGTAAATAAACTTTGAGATTGGTAAATATTTGAAACTTTTTTTTGTATATTTATATTGTATTTTTCAACTTTTATTGGACCATTCATAGTTTCTATTGTATCAAATATATAAATTATTAAATATTCTGCTTTTAAATAGTGGTTATATGTCAAAACTAAATAATAACAATGAATCATTAGAATTTAAATGCTAATAAAATAAATTACAAACTAAATAAATATATAAAAACATAATTAGCTATTATATCTAAAAAAATTAATACATGTATATAATGTTATTATGTGTTATCAATAAATTCATCTATAACACAATAATAATAATAAAAATAATCGTATTGGTTCCTTATTTTATGTGATAAAAATCAAATATAATGATAAATTATTCATGCATTATCATAAATAACATTTATGTATACATTGTGAAATTGATAATATTATCAATCATATTGAAATTTATCAATTAAACATTTTTGTATGATATAATATTATAAAAATAATTATCCATCTATCAATTATTATTATTATTAAATGATAAATATAATTTAAAATTAAGATAAGAATGGCTATAAAAATTAATTTGAACGGTGTAAATTTAAAGAAATATTTCTATAATAAACTATAAAATAATAAAATTTTTAAATATTATATAAAATATAATCTGGTATATTTCAATTTATTGTTAAATTTTAAGATATTTAAAAATAAAGAAAGAAATTATCATATTAAAAATAGTTATTATAACATATTGATTAATATATTTTAACATATTATTTTTAGATACTACTATATGCTTTAATTTATTAAATAGATAGCAAAAAATTTATAATAT
>JRUX01000292.1:0-19927 GCA_001407235.2 Kudoa iwatai | reverse complement strand
TAAAAAATTGATTTTTATATATTTTTTATATATATATATATTTATTTATGGAAAATTATAAAGTATTTTATAATGATAATCTTTTATACACCATAAATTAAAGTAACATTTTTAATTCTATGTCAAAAATCAAACTGCTAATATTTTTTAAATTATTTTATTAAAAATGACTGGTTACCATGGTGATATCAAAAGTTAATAATAATGAAACTATTAAATAATGAATAAAATATAGCACGGTTAAGAATGAAAAACTAAAAAAATATTTAATATTTACTTATTTAAAGACATAATATAAGAATTAATTTTACGATTATAATAATTTTTAAGCAAAATAACTTGTTTTATTATTAATTTAAGTATAATTAAGCTAGAATCTAAATTCAGTAAACTATTTTTACTTATTTAAAGTGTATATAAGCATTATTTGAAATGATAGATTATGTTTACGGAATACTAAGCAATTTATCAAACAAAATAATTATTAGAATATATCAAATTGAATTGTAGTTTTAAAATTGTAGGTTTTTTAATTTTAAAATATTTATATGATTAAGATAAACTATTGCATATAAAAATTATTAGATTATCAAGTATTTATTATTATTAAAACAAATAATATAGTCATCATTAACTTTTAAATAATTATATTGTAATATTACAGAATGGTTTAAAATTTTAAAATATAAAAAATTTTGTTGCATTGTATATGTTTTCTTCAATTAAATGAGTTATATTTTCATTAATATGATGAATGTTAAATACGTTGAATCAATCATAATTATCTTTACAAAGTATTGAAACTAAAAAACTTAAATAACTACAGTGCTTTTTATTTTAAATAAAAATCTCTGCCTTATTAGTAAAAATAAGTGATTTTTTATTTATTGAATATTAAATTACTATAAACTGGTTTTGACTAAAAAAAAATTTATAATTGTATTAAAAATTAAAATCTATATTTTTATAATTCAAAAAAAATGAATGTTAGAATGTTAATAAAATAATTATTATATGGTATGATAAAATTATTTAATGAAACATGATTTACTGATAACATAAATGATTAATTAGCATATAAAATGATAGGCTGTTGTTTTGCTTATATCATGTTATGGTTGCTTCTTCTGGCATTACCTCGTTATCAAGAGGCTCACAATGAATACCTAAAATTTTTTGATTTAAAATAATTTAGCTATACAGAACCATAATTACCTTTAAACGATCTAATTCCGATTCATCAATATCGTGAGTTATCGTTAAGTTGACTTTATTTAAGGTATGGAAAACATATAACTATGAAAAATCATTACAATGATATTTTATTAAAAGTATATTTATTAATCTATTATTCATATAATTTTTTTTAAACTTATTAATTTTATATCTGTGTATTATTTAAAATAAAATACTAATGAAAGATATTTAAATAATAATGTTATATAATAAATGTATGATGTATAATAAACTAGTATGTGAGATTTTTAACAATTAATTTATAATAAAATATTTTAGTCGTTGAAATACGTAATTAATCGATATAATAATAATTAGTGTGCTGTTATTGTTACGTTGATGGAAAGCACTAAAGCTTCTGTTGACATTAATTTTATTTGTCAACATTGTCAGTTACCTTTAAAAATTCATTCATCATTGTTAGAGGTCTTTGAAGGAAATAATTATCAAATAGAAACATTTCTCAAGGATATTTTACTTGATTCTGATGTAGTTGATGATAATAGTAATATAATATTCTTATAAAATAATTGTATAAATTATAAGTTATTTTTTCTTAATTAGAAAGTCTTTGTGAAAAGAAAGATTTAGAAATAGTATATGAATTGTATATTTTGTTTATTAATTTTTAAAAGGACCATATACATAACAATTTGTATGATGAATGTATAAATAAGGAAGATATTGATATACAGTTGAAATTATTAAACAATAGTTTGCAAAAAATTACACAAGAAAATGATTCTAAGGAGACTAATTTTGACAAACATACCTTGTATCAAGTAAATTTTACCTTCATTATCCCTAATATAAATTCAATTTAAATATTGTTTTATTAAAAAATATAGCGTATGACTGAATTTTTTAACTATCTCTCTGATTGGAATGTTATGGATCATCCATTATGTCAAAAATGTTGTGAAAAATATCATTCAAATATGGAATGTCCAACAAATGTTATCAATCAAAGTAGTAAGTTATTTTTCTTTATCTTGACTTAAATAGCATATTGTTTAATATATCTAGCGTTTGTTGACCATTCTTTTTCTTATCATCCTACTGGACCATTTTCTTTAAATAATGAAAATACCATGAAAATGTTAACAAGTATCGTATTACTAATACTAGTTTATCCGTTATTTATAGACCATTTTTTTAATCTGTATTTCATAGATATTTTTATTGAAGATTGTAAATCAATATATGAAGAAGATATAAAAATTAATTTGACGATATCATTCATATGTAAAAAAATCAAATCTATTAAAGATTTAATCATAAATTTGAATGAAGAATTCACTAATGTAAATCTGCAAATGAATATATCTAACAATGAAAGATTAGATTTACGCACAGAATTCAATGCGTATATTAATAAAATGCACTACATTTAATAGTCACAATTAATTTAGTTTGAGTAGTCATCTACAAACCAAACAACAATTGCTGGCAAAACTTAATGCTACATGTGTTTTGGATGTTGTATTTAAAATAAGGTATTATTTGCTGAAATCATTTAAAAATGTATACAACAAAATATATGTTAAAAAAATACTACATTCTATGAAAATTTATACAGTAATAATATGCAATTTTAAAATATAACTTTTGAGAGTAGTATCTTATATTAATTGCATTCATTTATTTTAAAATTGATTGTTAACCTTAATTTGTAGTTATATTCTATATTATCAAGTCTTTTTACTTTTTATTGATTTAAAAATAAATTAAATATTATACATGAATTAAGTGGATTTTATAATAGTATTAAAGATAATGTTGCTACCATTAATGACAAAAGGCTCGGTAGAATAACAAGTACTAAAGAAATGGTAAGCTTTACATGAAAAAATTTGATTTAATATCGACACTAATTGAATATTATACTTAGGTTGATTGGACTGAAATAAGTGTTGCCTTGGGATTTGCCGCATTTGCTTTGAAATCTGTATCTAGTATCATGGGAATAATTTTTGATAGGTAATTTTTATTTTGACTGTATATACAAGAATTATTCAGTAAATTTAATTAATTATTAGATTTGAAATATTCCCTATTGGATCGTTATCCATTATAGTAGATAAATCTACCAATATACGCTTACCATTGTATAATATTTATTTTATATTATTATAAAATAATATTAGATATTACAATGGGTCATTTAGACCTATATGGGATCGAAAGTAATATTATTGTTGATTTATTCCTCTCTATAACTACCTATCTTTATAGATTTGAGGATGCATTATCAGCATTTTTATATTGTATACAAGCTGTATGCTATTTTTTATACTTTTATTTTATTTATTATCTATTTTTCATGATAAATAGATCAAAGAATCCATTGAAAAAAAGCATCCGTCTCTCAAGTTTCCTTACAAGTATAATATTATAATGATAATTTAAATTCCATTAATTAATATTCTATTCATTAGTATTAATAATGGGCTAATTATTGATCCAGTTACCAATAATTCTTACAGTGTTAGGTAATTTTTACAGTAGAAACTACTAAATTATATTCTAAAATTAAGATATTCAAGATGTTCTGTTGAAGATTGGACTATTGCACTTAAATACCTTGCTACTAATTTAAAATGGTGTCTAATGTATACATCTTCTGTTACTGGTGATATTTATTATGATGAATAACATTTTTATGGATTTTTCTATTATTTTTTACTCTCTTATTGTTTTGGTATTAAGCTTATGGATTATTATTGTTTTTGGGATCATTGCTATGATCTAGATAATCGATTAGGATTACTTAAACTCATCAGAGAATATATGAAATATTATCAATGAATATAAACTAGTATATTAAATTACTATTTTATAATTATTATTTTAATTTTATGCTATCTAATTGATTTGCTTTGCGATCGTTTCGTATATCAATCATTAAGAGTAGTATAAGCTAGTAATGATAAGCTATGTTACGTTTTTGAACAAAATAAAAAACATAATTTCTTGTTGTAGTATGTAGATTACAATTTATGAGTAAAAAATAAAGGATAACTGTAAAAAATCTAGTATTACCATATTATTAATTTTTGTTGAATTAAAATAGTTTTTTATACTCTTTTACTAGCTATCATGTAAGCTGTTTACATATAACTATCATCTTATCTTATAGCTAAAACATTTACTAATATTTTTAAAAAACTATTATTATTATTTTTATTATTACTAGAAAATATAATTATAAAAAATTCATATTAGATTATTATTTTTTGAGTTATAGCCTATTAATTGCTCGATATATTATTAAAAATATATATTTTAATTTAATAGATTAGTTTAGAGGCTACTTTTCTACATAATTAATGGTAACATGATATAAATTATTAATTATAATATAATATTTATTTAATTCTGGCTAATTATACTCTTTTTTAAAATTTATTTAAAAATTTATAACTATTATACTAGATTCAATTACAAAATACACCCAATTTAAGTGTAAAATGACGTATAAATCCATCAAAAATTCACATTACAACAAAAATAGATCTATTTATTAGAGATATGCTTTATTTTATAAAGTATTTTAGTTTTTAAATTTTTAGATACTATTATTTCCACCTTATTTCATTTAAAATGTTTATTTATATTAAACATAAGTTAAAAACTATAATTATATATATTCTATTATTTAGTATTTAATAACGCATTAGTCGTCATATTTATTGATTATTTTTGCTGGAATTATACACTATGATTAGCTTTTTTTAATTTTTATTTTACTTTTATGTAACAATCCAGTAATAACTGGTATTTAAAGGTTATAAGCTTATCCTACTAGTAAACAAAATATTATCAAATAATACTCATCTGGTTTATTTTTTTTAATAAAAAATATCATTTATACCATTATATTTGATAGGAATAAGATAAAACTTAAATCATTCTCACTTTATCATTAATTCAGTCGCTTACTCATTTATACCACTTAACTACATGTCTTATTAGGTTATAAAAATATTGATAATTATTTTAAAATGATATTTATATCAATTAAAATTTTACTAGTTATATGTGTGAATACTCTTACCGTTATGAGAACAGTGAGATAGATTTAACGACAAACAATTTCTAAAGGTATTACGCAAGCGCATTGTATTGAATTGAACAAAAGTCGAGTTGATGACAGTTATCCGGACGTCGTGTAAACCAGAAACAAAAGTATACTAATTCATACCTATATTTTAAACAATTTAAGATATTATTTAGCAAAATTTTGAGTAGTTTATTTTATTGTATATATATATAGTACAGTAAATCATTTAAAATACACGTTGTGTTATATTATTAATATAAAATTTATAATAATTTGTTTTAAATGTAAAAATTATAAAAATAGAAAAAGACTGATTCATACAAAGAAAAAATGAAGTGTATGCCTATGAATAGATCAAATCAAGTGAAATTATTTGGTGAAAAAAAAACAGTAATTGTTTAGATTAAATATTTCTTCCATATATAAACAAAATTTGGATTTTTGTGTATAATATAAACTTTTAGTTTATTATAACACGTGTAAAAATAGAAAAGGTATTTAGATATTGTTATCAAATGTTTTATACAAATTTTTGTTTTATTGCTAGGGAAATGATCCATTCGGTATAACAATATCTGGTGGTATAGATCAACCAACAAATGATGGTATCTCAAATTCAGTTGCTTTTGTTCATACTGTATCAACCAATAAAAATTCATCTGTTTTTGATAAATTATAGTAATTTGTGAATAGTTTTTATGGATATAAATTCAATTTTTAGTCCTGGTGATTGTATATTATCCATTGATGGCCAATTACTGGAAGGTATGACACATAATCAGATAGTTAATCTATTTTCAAATAAAGTTGGTACTGTTATTTTGGTAAGATATTATATTAACAATATATCAATAAATTTTTATTATGATATTGTTACTATTAAATATTGTCACATAAAGATAATGAATATTTACTATTTTTGAATGTGTTAGATATATTTTTTTAATAAAACTAATGACTACATTGATATGTAGGAAGTTAAGAGAGATGTAAAAACAGCTAATAATTATGAAAAATTTCGTTCAGTTATCATTAAACATACATGGGATGCTGGTATTAATGGAAATGGTGATTATGGATTTGAATTTGAATTAACTTCATGGCCATCATATTGTCATCCAGATATAAAAAATGTTGTGGTTTTATCTGTTGATCCTGATGGACCGGCATATGGTACTATTTTACCAAAAGATGTTATTATTACTGTAATATCTATATTTTATTATGCATATATAATCATGGAATTCTTTAAATTTGTATATGAATCGATAGTGAATCAAATAAAATTATATACATTTTTTTATATATGATAAATAGTTTAATATATTTGAAACTATTTACAATCTCCTAATTTAAACATAGAAAAAATAGAATAAATAGATATATTTAACCTAATATTCTTTTTCATTTAATTTTTTATAATAAATAAATTACTATATTGTAAAAATGAAATTTTATAGTATTAAAATTACTATTTTTTAAATTTTTATCTAATCTATATCTTTATATTTCTAGTATACTAATGTATATATGGGGGTTTCGTGACTTATATATTTTCAAATTTCTTTATATTTTTAATATTTATACTATTTAAGACAATAAAATTGTTTAATTTATTAATTGAAAGATTAATATATTTAAAAAAAAGGAGTTTTTATATACAGTTTTTTAAATTATATATTTTAATAGTAAAATTAATTTAATTCATTAAGGATACAAATAACTTATTGTAAGCCTTAAAATTTATAAAAACATCGTTCAATTACAATTTTAATCTTTTTATTATAAAAAATATTAACATTATTAAATGTTTAACTTGTTTTCATTCAATATATAATAAACAAGCGTACATGTATGCAATTTTTGATGGTTTATTTATAAATTAGAAAATTATCTTATAAATAATTTATTTAGAATAATATATATATTATATAAAACTTAAATGTGGCTAAAATTATAAATTATATTGTTTAGATTAATAATCAAATTCTTTTTGGATATACACATATAGAAGTTGATCAAATGATTAGAAAATGCAATGGAAAGGTAATATTAGAAGTTCAGCGATTAACTAAACCTGATAGTGCATGTATGATTCTATTTTCTTTATAAAATAAATGTTTAACATTTTAATTAATTTAATCTTATGCCACTAGCTGTGCTGGTTGGGTTCCCTACAGAAAAAAGCATTATAGGAGCAAGCCTTGCCACCTCACAGATGTAATTTATATTTTTAAACTGCTAATTTTCTATTTTATATTATTTGAATCCAATTATATTTATATATTCTAGGAGGGAAGTGAAATTAAAAAAAGAACCTCATGAAAAATTTGGTTTCGGGATTATAGGTGGTGTAGATGATTGCCCTCTTTTTGTTGCAAATGTTGACCCTGGTTCACATGCAAAAGCTGCTGGAATTAAGTGTTTTAGTGTTATTCACCGAGTATATATCACTTATTTATATTCAACTAAACATGTAATATTTAAAATTATTTATAGATGAACTCTAAAGATGTTAGTTTTATGAGTCATGGTGATGCAGTAAAAATAATAAAGAATAGCAATGAACTTAACTTGCTTCTTGAATATAATGAAAAATGTACATAAAATTTATATATTTTTATTTAATAGTTGTTTTCTTAAAGTATATCATGATTTTCATAAATTTATTAATGGATATAAAAATCCAGCTACAATAAAACTTCGTAATCATAGTACTTATCGTGGTGGTATCAATGAAACAGATAATAAATATTACTCATCATCATTAATTGATCAAGTATCAACTGCAGATAGTGTCACTTTGGATGATCGTGTTGAACCACTGCAACAATTTACTGTCAAGTATAATTTCATTTTACTAAATTATACATTTATCATTATATTTGAAATAAAAAAAATATTTAAACATTAAATATATTATATATTTGTTTCAAATTTACATTACATTATTTAGAGCTCTATTTGATTTTGATAGTTCAACCGAAAGATCTCTTCCTGCTCGTGGTCTTTCATTTAAATTTGGTGACATCATTAAGGTAACCAATGGCAACGATAATGAATGGTGGCAAGCATTACTTCTTAACTATGATGGTAGTGTTAACAATGAATCAAATATTGGTTTGATTCCATCCCTAACATTGTAATCAGCAATATTATTTAATTAAGCTATTTTCAGATTTTCTCTATTATGATTATCATCACATAACAACATAAATCATAGCTTTATGTAAAATTAAGTCACTATTTTAATTATAAAGTAAATAATGCGATTTTATTATAACTTATCTTTAAAATTAAATTAATTTTAATTATAATAGCTTTTAGATATTTATTCTTGTAATAGTTTGTAACTAATTTAATGGATATTATTGCTAGAATGAGCTATCGTTGTAATCAAAAAGAGAAAAAAGTAAAGTTCACTGGAAAAGTTGATCAAATTGTATATTAAATAAGTCCAAACTATAATAATTATTGCATAAATATAAACAAATTATAATTTTGTTTATGTATTTATTTTAGAATCATAAAAATACAATATCAATAAGTACTCAAAAAAATGCAGTTAAAAAATTAAGCAATAAGATTGACCACACCAATAGTATTGTTAAAAAAATTCCACATTCCATGACCACATTCAGTGATAGTAGCAATTACAAACTTTTTAACGAAAAAACAATCCAATCTAATGTTGAAATGGATTATTTCTACCAGTTGGCAAGTGCTACCAAAATGATGTATATTCCTGTTGAATCTATACAACTGAATGATTTTTATAAACGTCCCATATTTATTGTTGGTCCTTACGCTAGTCGTGTATTGCTTACACTTGAACAAACTAATCCAAATATCTACCAATTTTTACCTTATAATGATAATAATGGTATAGTAGAGCATGGTTTTATTTATTTTATGACATTTTTATTGTAAACTTATTATAATCACTTTTTTTTACTAGATAATAAAGATACTTTACTGGAGCAAACCATCCAAACAATTTCAGAATTAGCTGATAAAGTAATTTTTGCTTGTATTATTCCACTAAATATTCTTTGACTAGGGTGTCCATGCATTAATCATACAAGATAAAGTTCCATTGCACATTGTTACACACTTTAATTTTAATATCATTTTAATTATGTTTGAACCACCAAGCATAGAATGGATGCTTAAACGACAAAAACATCTTAGTTATGAGGAAGCTCGTACCGAATTTAATAACTTAAATCAAGAAAAAGATAAATATCGTCCTTTTTTTACAAGTAAATTTCAATCCATTATTTCTCTCATAGTATCTTCACATAGGAATTTTTCCTGCTCCTGATGCTTTTGAAGATGCTCTACAAGCTACTATTGATACTATTGAAGAAAACAACTCAAACTTACAGTGGATACCTAGGGTCACTACTGTTATGCAATTTTAAATATGTTTTCATAGATTCTTTTTATACTTTAATTAATACGCTACCTAGTTTGTATCAAGTATTTTTTGTTTTGATTAATGTGACTTTTTATCATCTATTACTAATTGAACTCCAATGGAATATTATCTTTTTACATAAAGTGTTACATCTTCATCTATTAAAAATATATTGAGTCATCATTTTTAAATGATGATATAATTAAAACACTAAAAAAATCGTTCAATTTGTTGAGTATATACAATACTAACAACAAATTGATACAGTCTATAGACATTTATTATAAATACTTGTTACTAGGAATAGTCAATATGTGATCAATATATTTAGTATAATAAAACTTGAATGTACAATTTTAAAATTAAAAGTCGATTTAGTGAGTAACTAAACGAAAAGGCTAGTAAACAGTCGCCACATTACCCTTAGATCCCATGTGCACAGCATTTTATCACGTGACTACTGAAAATGAGACATTTCTGTTTACATCCTCCATCTAAAACAATTATATTAGCAGAGAATAATGAAAAGATAGTCATCATAGATATAGAGAAAAAGTAACATATAATAGATTTTAATTATAAATGATAAATCTATTCTTTTGAAGGTCTTTATCCACATGGAATATATTAGATGGTGTTGATATGAAAATTTTATCACTAAAAACAATTGATTTAATTGCAATATCACCAAATTACCAATATTTATTGGTTGTGGTTAATGGCAAGATTGTTATTGTATACAAATACTCTGAAAAGTTAAATACATGGGAATCAACTAATATAAATACGTATACGTCATAACATTTTGTAAATAAAACTAAATATTTAAAATTAATAAAGAGAGGTTAGAAAGAAGATTAACTGTTTAGTAGCTTGCTCAGATTTAAACAAAAAGGATCAATATTGTTATTATGGTCAAACAGATGGTGATATTTTCAGGTATACTCAATTATTATGTATTTAAAAGTTGATTTGTCATCATTTCATCTAGATGGAACTACATAGGAAAGGATAAAATTGAAATGAGCAGTCATTTTTCATATTTAACTACTTTAGTAATTGGTTATTCACTTATTATTAGAGTTAATAGAAATGTATGTTAGTTTGCTTCTTTTAGACAATAACTCCATGTGGTAAATATCTTATTTCGGGAGATCGTGATTGTTGTATTCGTATTGTATCTTTACATTATCCATATGAAATTGTTTCATTTTGTATGGGTCATTCTGGGTAAGTGAGATTATATTCTAATAATGATTCAATAAAAGTATTCCGTATTTATTTTCAATTATAAAAAGTTAAAAATATTATTTCTTTTAATAATAATAATTAAAAATTTAAGATTATATACTTATTTTTATTGTTAAAATTACTAAAAATTAAATAATTGGAAATATAACTAATATAGAACTGTAACATCTTTTGCTGTTATACAAAAAAATGGTACAGAAACCTCATATATGTTGGTTTCATCATCAGCATACGGTGAACTTTTTATATGGGATCCTATTCATGGCAATGTATTAGACCGACTAAAGTTAATGTAAATTTATATTGATTGTTTGATTGTTTTATCCTTCTAATTCTAGTAATGATAAAAATGGATCCACTATTTATAGTATTTTTATTCTTTAATTCATAATTAAAGCTATTTCTAGCTGATACTATTAAATGTGAGGATAACACAACTAACTCAAATTGTATATCCAATATGGTTTATAGTCATAAATATTCAACTATTGTATGCATTGTTGAAAAGTATATAAACACATAATATTATCTTTTTTATATTCACTATACATTATAGGTTTTTAACTAATGGAAATGATTCCGTAAATGAGATTGTATCTATTGCTGTAGATAAAGAAAAAGGTCTATTTTTACGAGAAACTATAAAAGATTTAAATGGTGAGCATAAATATTCATATGGACAAATAATGTTAGATCCTAATAATGATGATACATTGTTTACTATTTCATCAGAAAATGACAAAAAAACCTTCTACATAAATAGCTATCAAATAGACTACTGCTCATTGACATCAACCATAGCCGTATAAAATTTAAAATAATCATGTAAATTTTCTTTTTAAATTCATACTTAGCTGTCTTCAAATATCATTCTTCATACATGGAATTTTTCGGTTATTGATCAAGGTATAATTTTATTTTTATATTTAAAATAATAACCACTACCACCAGATCCTTATATTGCAAGAAATATTGGGTTCATGTTAGTGGGATATTAATTTATTGTTAGTACTTATTCATTGTTACATAAAGAGTAAACATTAAAAAATAAGACACTAACTACATATATTATTATTGTGTAATTCTATTTACTTTAGAAAGTTCCAAAATTAAAAATTTTAAAAGTTTTTGTGGTTTCCGTCTTGGACTTAATATTCCACCAAGAAAAAGACTCCATTTTTAGCACTATATATCTATTTAACATTTTAATAGATAATGTAATAGTTTTATGTATAAATTTAGTTAAATTTTTTTCTTTCAAAAAGTTTTAATGTAAAAAACTCCATTATTTTCAGAATTTTAATAGTTTAAACTTATTTTATAGTATTATTAAATTCTAATATATAATTTCGTATAATAGTGTTATATCTTTTATTAAAAAACTATAAAAGCCAATAAAATGAATATATATGATGTTAATTATATATTTTTGGTTTCATCTATTTATTTTAGCATATTACACTGAAAAATATCAAAAACTAAGCCATATTTCCTTATATCATTATTTCATGTTGATATTTATTATCAATGCTAGCTAACTAGCTAGCTAGCTAGTATTATTGTTTAAGAATACAATAGCAACATAGGCGATATTATGCCATTTATTTTTTATATCCTTACAGCTTTTATTAAATAGAAGCCCCGTTATATAAAAAAGTGAACTTTAAGTTTTTTTACATTATTATTGCTTATATCTTTGGGTTATGATGAGTCATCTACGATAAAGGTTTTATTAAATGATAGAGTTTATCAATTGTTAATTATAGTCAATAATTTGAAAATATATTGTTGTTTGTATGCGTTATTATAAATTTATTCATTTTAACATCTCAATATCTATTATTTTTATATTATAACGAACTTTTATCAGTTTTTGCCACTATATTGATATCTCATCTAAACAATATCACATACTAAAATACGAAAAGATACTTTTTAATGATGAACATGTATGTTAGATAGCAAAATAAAAGACAAATCATTTCATTGTAATATTTTTTTTATTTTATCATGTGTATATTCATAGAATACGTATGTGTTTATTTTATTATATTTCAAAAGCTAACATTATATAGCCTTACATATTAATAAGGTTATGATACGTCCAAAATATTCTAAAATATACAAAAAAACTTTTAATGAATGATAATGTTTAGTTTTTTAAAAAGTTTTTGTAAGTCTTCTTGAAATGTAGGTTTTTGAAGATTTTTCAATACATTAGATACTGCAGATGAGTATTCAGTATTACTAGATTTTTTGTATAAAAGTAAAAGACTCTTCAAAACACTCCACAAAGATGGTCTGTAATTTTAAAATTATTAACAAGTAGAAATATAGGTTTATTGTAGAATTACATTGACAAAGTATCTGATGTACTTTTATGCCATTCCCCAAATTCTTCATATTTTCCTAATTCTTATCAAATAATTTAAATAGAATAAGTTGTATTTATGATGCGCACGCAAGGAAAGATGGAAATACTATTGGCATTGATATTGTTATCAATATCATCATTATTAGGGACTCGTTTTTGTGAATTATAGTGTTCAACAATGTTAGGTTTAATAATTTTTGATAAATGTGTTTTGTTGTGATCGAATGAAATGTTAATTCGCATGAATTCATTGTAAGCATATACGATTAGCTTCTTTAATATGATTTCACTTTTATTGTATTTTTTCAATTTGATACATACATTAGCCTATATTTTAGTAATTGAATAAATGTATAAAATCAAATAATCAATTACAATTTTATGATAAAGTTTAAGCGCATGCGCACTATTAGGTCCAAAATTATTTATATAAATATCATAGGATTGTTTATAGAATTCTTCAGCCTAAACTTTAATAACACTAACATACTATATGTTATAAGATACAGCATCATATTTAGCTTGATTTTGACTGAGAATAGCCAAATTAAGTAACTGTTTAGCAACATCAGGATGATCATCACCAAATGCCTATAAAGTAGTTACCTCTAATAAACTTGTATAACTGAAAAAACATTACAGATTTTCTAATAGTAAGAGCACGTCTACAAAGTATTTCAGCTTGAACAAATTGTTTTTTTTTACCATATAGTACTGAAAGATTATTGAGTGCAGAAGCTACCTATGAAATAAATAAATTAAAAATATAAAATTAATTGAAAATTAATAAAGTTTTTTTTTTCAATTACAATTGGATGATCATCTCCATATATTTGTTCACGAATTTGAAGACATTCATCTAATACTTGACATGCTTCAGTATAATTTTCTTGATCTCTACCATCAACAATAATCATTAATTGATATCATATATTTCTCTATGATTTTATATCGTTTTTTTAGTAAAATCTTACTTATATACTACAGCTAGTAAATTTAAAATAGCTGCAACATCTTCATGAATTCTTGTTCCATTAGTTTTTTCTGTTTGTTCAATAGCTTCTTTACATAATGGTATAGCAACTTCATATTTTTTCTATTTAAATTTTTTAATAAAATTTTTAAAGTTTAAAATTAAGAATAATCATTTTTTTAGTAATAAATTACTTCATTGAGAGCTTGTAATACAAGATCATGAATAGTCTTTAAACGAGAATTGTTTCCAATTATATTACTTTCTTTAGAATAATTTTGTAATGTTGATAATGTGTCATCATCTGTATCTAATCAAATATGAGTGTTTAACGCACATAATATACATTTATAAATGCGTACGCACGATGACAGCTATTATGTATATGTGCAATGTTACCTTTTAATAGATTGAATTGATTCATATAAAAAATATCATCAGTTTTTTCATTTTCATTATTTCTACAAGAGTAACTAGAATCTTGAATCAATTTATTTGCTAATAGTTGGCTTAGATCATAATCCATGGTGATTCCATTCCTAAAAACACTTCATTACACATTTACAATCAAATATAATCCATTAAACTTGTCTTTATCATTGTCTATCTTTGTGGTTTGAATAAATTCCAGGTGTTGTATTCTTGATTTATTTTCAATTAATTCTAATTCAAAGCGTTCCAATTTAACTCTTGTTTGTAGAAGTTCATCACGTAGCCAATTATTTTCATTGGTTAGCATTTGTACTTGTGAAGACATATTTTCAAGTTCAACTTCATACTTTTTTATAAGATCGCATATCACGTTAAAAATCTAAATGTGATATTGGTTTAAGAAAAATGTGAGTTGATGTAAACAAATATTGTCAACTATTTACAAACTAAAATATTTCATTTTTGTAGATTTAATATCAATATTGTTTAACTTTATATAAAGTAATTTAAATTTTTTCGATAAATATAATAATTAATAATTCTTTTTTTTAATACAAATAATAATGTACTATTTATATAATAGTATAGGTACATATATAGTACCTGTGCATCCTTATATGATGTATTAACTTTATTCAATAGTTCATTGGCTAAATTTGTAAATTCATTTTTATAATCATTATTTGTGTCTTGCTGATAGTCGGTTATTATTCTATGACTTTCAAGAGACAATTGATTTAAACGATTCATAACACCGCTAAAATTTATTCTATTCAATTCCATAATTTTATTGGATTTCTTAAAACATAGATTCTATCTGCAATCAAATATCGTTATCAATCAATATTGATCCAAAAAATCTATACCAATCTCCTAATTATGATCATGCGCACCATCAAAAGTTATATCTATTAAGTGCCAATACTTTTGTTTTTATTTAACACTTTTCCTATTATAGAAATGCACTTTTATCGCTTCAATTCTTTTATATGAATATATTTTAAAATTTTTCATTTACTTTACTATGAACTAGCATGAGAACTATCTAATAAAATAGGATTTTAATAGAGATTATTTATCATTAACTATAAAAAACATAATATAACCAGTTTATCCTACTTATATACAAATTTTAATATAGTTTTTTTCTATCCATATTATTAATATATTTAAATGAATAATTCTTCTTGTAATTATTTAATTTCACGTGAAAAATATTTCCCATGACAACAGAACTAGCCTAACAACCCAAAGTAATAATTATATTCTGTCCGCGCAACTAGACAACAAAACCATCAATTGTTTTATGGGAGTTTAAAGACTTGTACATAAATTGGATTAAAAATTGGTATAAATTTTCATTAAATTAAACAAATATGGTAATAGTTTATATAGATATTTATTTCCTCATTATATATTATAATGAAGTGATATTTTAAAATAACTATTACGATACATATCATAATTGAATAGTAGAATATGTTTATTTTACAATGTATGAAAACTTTTTTATATAGAATTTTTTTAGTAATCATTCCTAATCAAATAAGTAGTGAGATAATATTTTTTAAATCGATAACAATATGATTATCTATGAAATGAAACCATTAACCTACTTATAAATATTATCAAATATGTTTATTACCATAAATACGACATAAATTTTATAGTTTAATATCATGATTTTTAAATTATTATGGCTTTAATCAATATCTAATCTAGCTTAATAATTATAGTTTAACATAATTATTTTATTCAACAAAAAATACTATTTATATAACGATTTTATCAAATTGTATCATTTTTTATATTATTTATTTATTCTAAGAATTTCAAATATCTATTATAGGTGGATAAATGATATAATGAGAATGTAACTATAAATAATCCTTCATAATGATAAATATGTGTATACAATATATTGATGATTAAGATTTTCGTAATGGGTCATTTTTATAAAAAATTATGTCAAATATATTATCTAATAGAATAAAATTCATACTGAATGATATAATAAATAAATTTGCAATTAATGAATAAATGAAGAACCATATTTTAAAAAATATATCAAAACACGTAGTAGCACTACTCTATTCATACATTTTACTAACACGTGATTCTTATCTTATTTAAATGATGGGCACCTGTGGGTTTTTCGTCATAGGTAAACCATTATCTAGTTCATAGATAAATATTTTTTAGCTTAATCAATGTAATGGAGGGGGGGTTCACATTATTTAAGACAGATTAAAAAATCTGTAATTAGAATATTAAATTTGGTGTAGTAACAATGTAAGTTCATATAAAAATAGTAATTTAGATGTGTAAAATTAGTTCATATTGTAGATAATTTTTTAATTGTGTCTAATAAACGTAAACTAATTGATTATATAACCATGTATAATTCAACACCCTGTAAATAGCTGCAAGAAAAGATTTTTTATGAAAACTGACTATAAGAAAATGATAGTTAATAAGTTTTTAAAGAAGAATTAATATCATTCGGCTGCCTATCCCTAATGTTAATATAAACTTTTATTGCTGCCCACTACTATGATAGCTTCTATTTATAAGCACAATCTAAAACAAATAAAGTGTTTGAAATTTGTAGTACTTTTGAAGGTTGTATAGCTAACTAGAAAGAAATTCAAACTATCTTTAAATTTATTATTGGATTCATCTGATAATAGGTTTTTCTTTTTAAAATCATATCTCTAGTAAAACTTTTTATGTTGTAAAGTTCAGGCTAATACCACCCGTTACGTTAACACTTTAGGTTTCGTAGGCAGTATCCTATAAAAAATTTGTTTGAGACAGTAGTATGGAATTTTAATTCACTATATATACAACAACATAGCTGCTATTACCATAGTCTTCTTATATAAAAAAGTATTAATAATGTTAATTGCATAAACAATGATGAAATTGAAACGAAACTCCAATTCTTAATTATACGACGGTGTAAGGTCAACCTTCCACCCTATGCCATCCATCTACGTTCCGTGTATAGTATGCATGCCAATATGGGATTGTTCTTATGTTTATTTTTAAGTTTCATTATATATGGGATAGTTTCTACTTTACAATCTTTTTATGGTGTAGATAGCTAAATTATTAGAAAGACAAAAGATATTATAGTTTATATCGCTAGAAATTCTATCAAAAGAGAATTGTAAAAATGACATTGTTATTGATATGCAAAAAAAGTATTTGAATACTATATATTGAATCTGATACACATTCATTAAAATAATAGACAAAGTGTTTTGTTATGAAAAATATGTTAATAGATATTCTTTAAATAATTATATACGTTTATTCAAAAATATATAAAATATCATACATATAAAATATGGTTTCCTAAATATGACATTCAATTTAGCAATCAATTTTATTTAGAAATATAATCATACTATTTATTTATCAACTTTCTATGAAAAAATGTCATTTATCTATTGTTAGACATAATAATTGTTCTATATTAGAGCAATTAAATATGTAAAATATAATTTTAGATCGTTTTTTAAGAGGCATTTAATTTATTTTTTATTATTAAAATGAATTTATAGCATTAGAATGATGAAACTTGGACTAGTAGTAATTAAATAAACTGCTTTCATAACACATAAAAACTCTATTATAATTTATTCTTATTACCATATATACATTCAATTAATCAGATTCAAGTTCTGTACTAGTTGAAGACTCTGAATCTGTTCCAAAAATTTCTTGTGCTGCATCTTCAATTTCACTTTCATTAGATTTTTGATCTTCTGCTATATTCGATACATCAGATTCATTTTCAACATCAAACAATGCTGATGATAGTCTACTTTCATTGTAGCTACGTTCTTTTCGTTTTTGTCTTTTTAAATCCATTTTTTCGTAGGCTTTAAGTTTTTCCTCTTCTGCCTATGATTACATTTTAATAAAAAATATTGTACCAACACTAAACAAGTAAAAAACATACTCTTATTCTCTCTAAGCGTTCTTTTTCATTATCATCAAGTATAGTATTAAGTAGTTTGACCTTTTGAGTGCGTAATGCTCGATCAGCAACAGCACCAATTACACGTTTATGAGTCTGGGAATCAGTGGATGATGGACAAAATGTCATTCTTTGATGGAAAATTCCTTGCGACACTAATACATCTCCCTACATATTTGTAGCATTATATATCACGATAATACATATATATTTCATTAGAATTTTTACTTGTCTTAAAAATAAATGATCCTTAGATTGATGAATCGGCGTTGTTATAACATCAAAAACCTCGGATCCAATGTGTAAAGTTGTACTACCATCAGACCATCGCACAAGTCGACTATTACTTTCTTTTACTAATTTTCCACTACTGTCACAATTATAACGCCAACGTATTGTGTTATGTATCTGTTTTAGAGTTATGTTAAGCAAAACTAATGCAAATTAATCGTTTAAATTAAATATACTTTTAATTTATGTCGAATTCGTCCTTCAGAATCTAAATATCTATCATCAAGGCGCTCTCCTTTATATGTTGAAGCATCAAATCGTTTTTCTTCAAGACTTATAAAATTAGGTAATTTAACAAAATATGGTTTTCCTTCAAATTTTCTAATAACATAAGGAATTTTTATTGTTTCAATATCTTTTTGAGCACTAGAATTGTCAAAATCTTCTTGTAAAATAGTATCATCATTGTTTTCGTATGATGGTGAGCAATTAATATTGTTCTATATATGAGTTAAATAAATTTTATATTTATTATATATTTATAACCTCTGTTAATTGTGAAATTTCTGATAACTAAATCTATAAATCAATAATTTCATAGACTGAACAAGTTACATCTGTCAAATCTGATTCCATCCCAAACTCCTCGATTTTCAATTCCCCAGCTTCTAATATTGTACAATGCGCATGCGCTTCATAGATTAAGAAATTGTGAACTATTCATCATACGTATATTAAAATATTATTTAGTCATCTAAATGAGTAAATAAAATATTATTTTAAGCTAATAATAAGTTAATTGAAATTATTATTGGCTTACACAATATCTAATTCTATGTGAAAAATGATACTATCAAGTAACTTTAGTTTATATAAATTAATAAGACCATAAAAATGGTCAAATTTTAAAAAATAGCCAATCAGTTGATTCCTTATGTGTACAAACTATACAAATAAGC
>JRUX01000290.1:0-67834 GCA_001407235.2 Kudoa iwatai | reverse complement strand
TGATAGGCTATTTAACATGAAATACAGTTTAGTTGACGTTAATTTTATTTGAAATGACTGAATGTTATTATTTCCTTTTCGTTAACAATTTTTGGGTTATATCCCTTGCTGTAGCCTTTTTATTGCTTCTTTATTATTATAACAAAAATCAAATCATCATAATCAAAAGAAACAAATTTGATCACTATATTTATTTAGATTAAACTAATAAATATATATATAACTATAATTTTAATTAAATTAAAATATGTTTGTTAGATAATTTAACGCATTAATATTCTTAGTTAGCACTATATCTTTTTTTAATGTAATAAAAAGTATATATAGATATCTATAAATTATGGTAAGTTGTATTTTCATAGTTTTGTTTATAAATAAAATATATTTTTTTTGATAATCTTCTCTATAAATTCTTTTTTATTCTCATTTTTTTTTAAAATTATATTATATTTAATTTAAATAAAAATGTTTTTTTACTTTAAATAGTTTTATTTAATAAAAAAACTTATTAAAATTAACATATTTACTTGTATAAGATTTTGTATAGGTCTCATTTGATTAAAGTAACTAATAAAATATACTTTTTATTTCCAAATAATATTTCTAGTAAAAAGTAATAAGTTTTTTTAATAATCAAATAAAATAATAACAAATATGAAAAAATAAAGAAAAAGTATTTTCTTAACTATGTTATTCTAGTTTGGTTTTAGATTATTTTACATTTCTCAATAGACAATTAGTTATATATAACAAATTTATTATTTAATTGTAAATTTAAGATAATTTTTAATATTAAATTAATTATAAAAGTCTAAACTTTCATTTTCAAGTTGAAAAATAACAATTAATTATTATTTTTGACATTATTTTCAAGGTAGACTATTAAATTAAAGCTATATATAAATGTTTTTTTAGTTGAGAAATTAATATCAAAATTAAATGTCTATATTTAATATAAAAAAATTTTAAATTATATTTATAAACAACTTTATTAAAAGAAATATGAAAATTCTACTATACAAAATTAGAAGTAAATATAATCTATTAAAAAAAATCGTATTTATGTCAATTTTTTAAGATGTAAAAGGTTCATATTATTACGTTTTCAATTATTAGAATGTTATGGATGAAACCACGTGACCCAACATAATATTAATTCACATAAAAACTTTGCTTGATTTTTTATTTTGTAATATTAACTAAATGAAAATAAATGAAGGATCAAATTTAAAATAAGAAACAAAATGTTTAGAGTAATTTTCTGTGATTCATAATGAATTATATGCGGTAACCAAATAATTATATGAAAAAACATTGTTAAAATAATTGAACTTTGGTTATAAAGCTTAATATAAATGTAAAAAACTAGTAAAAATATCTATAGCTAAAAAAATATTAACTTATTTATATCATACGAAATATTGTATTGAAAGTTTTTAACGTTTCTAATCAAAATGCGTATCATATAACTTAATAGCTATACAAAACTTAGAGAAAAAATAATATTTTAAATCATATACTACCATAAATGGGAATAAAAAAATGTTTCAATTAAGAATATAACTTTATTCGTTTGGAATAAAATCATTTTAAACGTTTGTTTCCATTTAGACAGATTACAACTTGTTAACTTTTTTTTGAATATAGAAACTAAGATAAACATTTAATATTAGTTTTCAAATCTCTACGTAAACCTACACAATTGAATTAGGCCAATTGAACGAAAGGTGACGGCTCAAGTCGTTATCTAGCGACAATACAATGATGACGTGCCAACCATGTTTAATTGTTAGATATAGCTTAATTCGATCAATCCATATTGTATTTCAACAATTTAGTATGTACTATATTTTTAAATATTGAAAATTATCAACTCTATAAATACTATAATATTTTATTGTATTTTATGTCAAGATTGATGTATATGATAGTTTTTAGATAGTTATAAAATTATAGAAAAGTTATTAAATCAAAAAATCAGTTTTTAGTGAATAATTAGTACATTACAATGATACTGGGATCCATCTTTTGCTTGTTTTAATCCAGTGGGAATAATTTAGTAACCATAACGCCCTAAATGATAGCAATCAGTGAAATTAAAGTATAATCATTTTATAAATATTAAAAAAAAATTTAACATTGTAAAATTTCATTTTTTTAACTATCAAAATAATAGTAAAGCTTTCTATTTATACATTAATTGGAATTGTAACCATTCCATTTACATAGAGATAAAAAAATAGTAACGTAGTTTATATAAATACTGCAAATCATTATAAAATATAAAAAATTGTCATCAAGTATAGTTTACATTTATTAAAAACTTAGTTAACACGTCAAACGATACGACGTCTCATGTGCGATCAACACGTGATCGTCTGTTTCATAAAATATGCTTTTTTACTACTAATATGATCAAAAATTGTTTTTGATTTTAAATATAAGTTGCTAAACACAATTTTATTTTATTAGATTATATATAAATTGAATTTACTACAATCTACATGTTTTTATTCATAATATTGCTGTTATCATTTAAAAACGATATTCGTTGAAATGTAACGAGTTTGTTTTGTAATTTTTAAAGCGTCGTTGTTGTAATATTTTATAAATATATAATATTTTTATTAAATTAAAAAATAATAAGCTAAATTATGAATAGAAATTAATATGGATATGGTTTTTAAATTTGGAATGTACTACATGTTTGGTGTTGTAGTACACTCCACTTAGTGACTTATTGTAAATAGTATGAAGAACTATATCATGTGTATACATAAATAAATTTTGTATAAAATTTTTTATTTTAATAATAAAACCTAGCGCTATCAATATATTCGTCTCAATGGAATAACTCTTGTTGAGCGGTATAGATATAATTATATTTTAAACTTATGGCTATTTAAAATAAGTACATAATTTATAGATATATATAAGGATGCAATCAATTTAATAAATATGCTTGCACTTTAAGTGACAAAATTGGGTGAAAACAGTGTGATTTTTGCGTGGGTGCGTAGGCGGCCTTATGGAAACAAAGTCAACAGTGTCCCATTGGAAAATTTTAGGCGAAAACAAATAACTATAAACTTATTATAGTTTTATTTATCATAAAAAAAAACATTAATTTTCCAGGAAAAGTAAAATACCATCACTAACGAATGAGAATGATTAAGATTGTGTAGATGTGAGCTTCACACCAGCGAGACGAATAATTAGAACCTAATTGGTAGTTATACCTTCATATTACTTAATCAATAAATAAAATAATCATCGATAGCTATATTTTAAATAAAACAGCATAAAAAACCTCTTAATAGTATGTTAAATGCAATATTAACCATTTAAAATGATTCATAAAAACTATAAATGTTGTAATGTACTTTTTTTTATGTGAGATAAAATATATGAAAATAATATAAATTCCCACGATGCTTTCATTAGTGAATATATGTAATTGACTGTACTAAATCGTAATATGTGGTGGCAATCCTACGTATTCTCCAAAGATAAATTAGCAAACAGTGCATTTATTGAAATAAATCACCAAATATCATATTTAGCTTAGATAATCACTAACAACTGCGTTGAAATCTTTTATAGGTATATGTGATTAGAATAACAGCTTTAATAGAATAGAAATTAGGATTTAATGTAGATACAATGTAATCTTAAGGTAAAATGGGATCAACTTGTAGCTTAAAAGTAAAATCAACAAATAATTATCTAATTTAAGTTGAAATAATTATTATAATAATTTAGGTATATATTTCAAATTTCTATTAATCATTTAGATATATTATAATGTATTGATGTTATTTTATGATTAAAAACACCACAAAAATTAACATTTATATTGTGTATAATCTTATTGTTGATCAGGAGTTAAATGCCTCTTTATAAAATAATCATCACAAAGAGCCGTGGATATCACTGTATTTACCTCGTTATTTGACAAACATCCACCTAATTATCTGGTGTGCAAGCTTGAGGTTTATCTCTTAGTTTTAGCGTATTACGTTGGCATCAATTGTTGATATAACATAGTGGGTTGTTACACATTGTTACTTTTGTGTTGTGACAAAAATTGTATTATATCAACTATCGAGTAGTAATACACTTGATTATTATGGATACCGTGGAAAATACAGTTACATCCAATTCTAATACAGTTTTATCTTCAGGTAATTCTTTTTTTTGTGGTAAGGGAATGAAGGGATCGGTGTTTGATACTTTTTGTATCAAATGGGTTGTTATTCTTGTACTAACTCATTTGGTTCTTATTTATTTTTTTTTTATAATGACAATTCATTTATAAATTGGTAACAAAATTCTTTCTATTGTATAGGTGTCGTAAAAAATGGCAATGGTTACGTGGATATTATTGATGAAAATCAACCCTAGTATTTAGCACTATTGATTATATTGATATTCTATTGTTCTATTGTTAATGGGTTTATTTATTAGTAGTTCCTCGATTAATAGTGGAGATATACCATCAAATTATACACTTGAAAATTTGACATTGGATAGTAGTTCTATTCTTCATTCATCCACCACCGCCACCACTAACGGTAACATATTGCCTACGATCATTGATCCGCACCAAAATAATGGTAATTATTTTTTTATAATTGTGACATTTTTACAGGTATTTAAAAAAAAAATAAACTAAAATTTTTACTTTTTATTGTTTATGCTTTGATTATACTGATAACTAGTAGTTATTATACATTTCATGTTAGGTGTTGTTATGAAAGTGTTTACGGTTGAAAGCAATCGTAAACACGCGTAACAATAAATTCTAAGAATCGTGAGTTTTTAGTATTTAAAAATATTAATCTATACTACTCAATAGTAAGCATTACTAGTTTTAATTGTGATTTTTAACACCTTTCTCATCATGTGGTATGTTATGTGTTATTTTAGATAAGACAGAATTGAATTCTACTACTACTACTATATGTGGTGAAAATAGTATGGCAACAATGAGTGAAGTTAATGACGAAACTGTGATTAGTGATTCCAATAATAATGATTCCGCTTATAATAATCGTCGTGCACGTTTCAAATATACAAAATTACAATTAAAACGTTTTGAAGAGTATTTTCGCAGTAATATGTTCCCTGATTCTGTTGTTAGAGAGGAAATATCTAAAGAATTGAATATCCCTGTTCGTAATGTTCAAGTTTGGTTTAAAAATAGAAGAGCCAAACATAGAAAATCTGCTCAAATAGAAACATATGGTCCATCATTTCTAGAAAATTCAACATTATTACCAACACCTGACAATCAATCAAATAATTTTTGTTCTTTTAATCATTCAAGTTATTGTGGTAGTACTCCTATTACTACTCAACATCATATATCCTCACATTCTACACCTCAACATCCTATAATGATGATGAATTTCTACCAATCACATCAATCTGCACCATCTTCAACTAACACTCGTTATATAACTTCTAGTAATGGTGGTGCATATTACGTCAATCCTATGACTGGTCAACTTCAAAGTGCAATTACCCTACTACCAGTCAATCCAAATAATATTAACAATAATTCAACAAATTTTACCCCTAATAGTAATCCAGTAAGAATACAAAATGCTTCTAGTTATTCAACTAATAATGCTAATCAGCATAATATAATTCCTCTACCAACTGCTTCTGTTTATAGAACAGATGATAATACTGAAATAGTTAGTCCCAATGTGCATTCTGATAATCCATCATCATCATCATCAACTAAAAACAATAATCCGTTTGGTGGTTATTCTACTGCAGCCTCTACTAATCAAACACAAATTGCACCTCTTACAAACAATCCATTCATTTCTAATTTACCTCCTACGAGCTATTATCACCATACTCAACAACCATTACATCACTATAATACTCAACAATATAGATCCCATCGTTCATTATACTATCGAGAAACCACACCATTACCTTTACCTAATATGAATAATATGACACCATTACACCTGGACCAAAATGAGAATATTTCTAATCAGAAATTTACTACTAACCAATGTCAATCTAAACATGAACCAAGAAGCCATTCTAAAGAAAATCATCGTACAGATAATAATCAAAATAGAAAAAATACACAAAAATTATCTGAGTTTTTGCCTGAATCATATCTAAATAGATAATGTAATGTGTTTATTTTCAATTTCTTTAATTATATAATTTGTCATTACTTTACAATACAGCCTATTTTTTAATTTTATTATTATTAATAGCTATACTACATTAGGTATAATAGCAAGTTTTCTTTGGTAGTAGTGATTTAATTATAATAGTTTGAAACTACCTAGATATCCTTTTTTATTGTTGTGGCGATTACTACATGTATTTCATGTGTTGATTATGTATAGCTATAATATTATTATATCAACATAAAAAACCAATTTCTATTACTATGGGTTACATGTGTGTGTATATATTACGCTATCAAGCAACAGCAACATTAGCGACTTATTATTATTAAACTGTACTAAAATTTATAAGACTGATTTTTTCTTCAAAATAACAACTTATCTACATCTTTAAATGTACGAAGATCCTCTTTACTGTGAGTTTTTACTAAAAAATAATCTGTAATTAATTTTAAATAGTGCAATTGCTTAAAAGTAATAAATTGGCTTGTCCAATTGAGTATATTGTCCTTATGACATTTATGAACGATCCATCCAAGCCTAAGCATATTTTCAATGTTTTAATTAGTGTAGGACATATGTATCCTGAATATAAAGTTCTAAAAGATGTTCTTGAAGAACTTATTGAAGTGGTTCTTATTGGAAGTCCTCTTTTTGTGACTCTTAATTATTCACAAAGATTATTTCAAATCAATCCACTCATCTCTTATAATTATTCCACTTTATATACACATCTCCATTCATTATATAATAGAGAACAAAGAAATGTTGCCTACAATATCACTATGAATCATATTTATAATGCAATTGAGCAGTTAGAAAGCATATGTTTTAATTATAATGAGTCAGCTTATCAAAACTGTATGATAGATGAAAATACTATTCAAAATACAACAGAAAATTCTCTCTCATACAATACCATGTTGGAATAATGTATGCTCTACTTATCCTACTTTTTGAGCATATCAATATATTATTTATTTTTTTTTCAACTAAGTTGTTAGATATACATACATTTTTATTTTCAATTGAATTTACATTTATTTTACAAGATAACTTATATATTGAATATAAACTTTATGTATAAACTATAAAAATGCATAAAATATGTATAAATACAATGAACACATTGTAAAATAAGGCTTTTTTATTACTGATTGAATGAATTAATTAAAAGTTATCTAGAATAAAAAACCTACTACTAATAATAATGTAAATGTATAAAATTTTGTTGAAATTCTTTTATTAAAACTTATATATAATATTAAAATGAATTAATTTAAAGAAAAATAGCCATATATATTGTTTTTTGTGAGTTTATTATTTAAACATACAAAATTTTATAATAGAGAATTTTATCTATTTTATTAAGTAATTAAGAATGATTTTAATAAAAATATAACCATTTTATTTCAATTATTTATTTAAATTAACAACAAAAATACACCTTCTTTTCATTTTTAAATACTAATAAAAATTGGAAGAAACTTTAATATTCAGAATATAACCCTGTTATACTTTTTAACTATAATAATAAAAATAAATAAATAGTTAAATAAAGTTTTTTCTTTTTATGTAAATATTTTAGCAAAAAATACACTAAACTAATAGTTACATTGTTATAAAATGTTAGCCCTACATTAGTATAGATAGAAAAGAGTTTTTTTAATTTTTTTTTCACCAAAATAGGTAAAAAAGAGCGAATAAATGAACTTTGTAGGGCATAAATTTCCAAATAGTAAAGTCTGATTTATTAAAAATTTAGTTGTTGCAGTGTTATCTTAATGCAACTTACTATTCAGCGGTAGCGTGAAAATTTATCCACTATCCCTACCCTACATTAAATAAGCTAAGCACTAGTCTAGAAATATTATTTCTATCAATCATAATTTGACCCTAAAAACTAAATTATTTTGTTTATTATCTATTTTGGATCTATACAGGGTCTAAATTCTACTATTATTTCAAGGTCTTACTGCCACCATAATCATAGCTATGATACAACTGTTAAAATTAAAAATAATCAATATTTTTTTATTTAAATTACACATAGAGTTTAAAAAATTTTAAAATATTGATCAAATAGAATTGTTATTGAAAAAAATTACAACTTAGGGTTAAAAACCAATCCTTTAGCACTTCTCATCCATTATTAAACTATATCTACTTAAATCATTTCATTAAGTATAGGTTTATTTTAGTTAAAAATTAATTTTATTATAGTATTTTAATAAAATAAATAAGAGAATGAGAAAATAAATTTCATTTTATTTGTTATTATCAAAACAAATACTTGTAAAAAATTGATTAAATACTTTTACTGATAAAATAGAATAAGATAGTTATATTTAATACAGTAAATATGTAAAAAAATCACTAAAAACTACTAAAAATGTATAATTAAATAATTATTTGTTATTTTTAGAAATTTATCACTTTTTTCACAAACTAGATATAAGAAAGAAGATTATTTCCTATATAATATCAATTAAATGGTACTCAAACTTTTCTAAATAGAGTAAAAAATATGTTGAAAACAAAAAATTATTAAATTTTAATTTTTCTTGATCATATAACTTATATGAAAATAGATGGATACATTTTACAGTAAAAAAATGGAGGATATAGTAAGTATTAACAAAAATATTCTTAAAAAGTAGCATGTGATATAAAACTAGCTAGAAAAAATACAACTTAGATAATTAAAAGAACTATATAAGCTAAAATTTTAAATAATATTTCTAATTAGTATATTTTTTTTAAATGATATTAGGTAATAAAGCAATTTAAATATGACTTATATTAGATATGGAATAAGTGTATAGGTGATTTTGCGTATATTTTTTGTTGTAAATTATTTTCCACAAAATTTATATGCACTCTAAAGTAATTAATAGAATAATTGAATAGTAAAAGTAATTTGAATATACAAAAGTAAATGGACTTCGTGTATTTTTCTTTTTTTGAATAGCTTGATCATTTAAATCTCTAAATTATTAATATGAATAGGGTTAGTATTAAAAAATATAACTTATCAATAGTAGTATTTTCATTTGTTTGAGTATTTGAATTTGATTGAGCTATAGTGTTATTTAAAATAAATAATATATCGTTATAATCTAAAAACCCTATAAAATAATTATATATAGTAAGTATGCATTAAAATTTATACTTTTAATGATAGATCAGTATCACTTCCTAGTTTATGTACCTCCCTAGATTTTCATTATTAAGTTGTAGCTTGTTTAAATAAAAAAGATAATAATACATTAGATATCTAGACAAATCTTCACCAACCTACAAATAAAATAAAAGAAAAATATAAAATATGAAATTTACATAAAATTCAATTAATTCTTTCATATTGGCTGACATACTGACAATTTTATTATGTAGTTCTATGAGATTGGGTGAAACGTAGTTTTGATGAACGTGAATGCCTGTGAAAGCTAGTCTAAGATGATCTATGAGTGTTTTTTTTAGTTGTTGAATTAAATTTTCATTAAATTTAGTTTCTTGTGCAGATTTTTTACTAAGAAACTCCTAAATTTGAATTAAACTACTTTATAGTTTATTATTTTATATAATTCTAAGACTATCATTATTTTTTCAAAATAAAATTATATATTATTTTATATAATATTACATAATAGCTTGTTTTTTTATATAAAAATAAACCTAATTTTATTCGTTTGAAACATAATTACTTTACAGTATAGTGCTACACCACCATTAACAGCACTATCAATTATTCCATTTAAGCAAGACGTTAATTTTTCAATATAACATAAATCATTCCTTTTTATTTTGTTAATAATATTTTTTAAAGAGTTATTTTTAGAAACTATATCTTCAATTGCATTTTCAATAGGTGAAACTTTTTGTGAAGAAATATCAATCACAGGGGACATAACCAAAATAGATGGAAATGAAAGTTCACATGTATAGATAGTTTTTTCAGCCCAATTATTCTAAAAAATCTACAAAACTAATTATAAATTATAAAAAATACTACTGAATCCTTTTTTTCTATAATTGGTTTAGTATGTAAAAATTGTTTTACATTATTATGCTGATAATAACTAGATTTATTGAAAACAGACATACATTAGATACTATATACGTGTGTATTGCCTCACATACATCATTGTTATATGCAAGATTGGATAATGGTATAGGTGTAACACCAGTTATATATATATCTTTAAAATTAAATTATAAAATAAAGATATACAATGTTAAATAATAAGATATTTATACAATTTTGATTAGTTTCTGCTGTCTTAATTTCTAATGCTGAACCAATATTAGCAAAAGGATATTCATTTTGCATAATATTAATAATTTCTCCTAGTTTTGCATAATTTTTACCACAATAAATAAAATTTTTATCCTAATTATAATAATTTGTTATTTAAAAACAATATGCAACTATCTAATTTGTATTTATATTTAAAAAAATACATTAAGCGATTCACCAAAACGTAAACCATGAAATCGGACCAAAAAATACTCTGGATAAGCTCTTACAGTATTTATTGCATTTAAAATACATTTGGAATGTTTTTCATAATATTCACTAGCAAGTTTATAATCAAAAAATATATTTTCAATGATAGGATGAATTTCTTTATAGACATTCATAGCTTCTTCAAAACACTAAATAACATATTTTCAAAAATAAATATAATAAGAAATAACTTTTTCATTAACAAACATATCGAGGGCTTTATCCATTAATTTAAATTTTCTAGATTTCTCTTCTTCTGGGATTGGAAATAAATTATTTGATGAAAGAATACAATCATCCCACTTTATTTATTCATAAAATATTTAAAAATTAAAACAATTATGTATAATAACTACAAAAACAGGTATACTTTCATTGTACTGGCAATATCAAGGTAACAATAGGCAGCTGATGTCCTATTTCCTTGTTGTAATTGATATTTTGCCAATTTATTTACTGTATAATTGTATAGTATGCTATCACTTGATATTTCATTGGTTTTCTGAATGTTAAAATTAAAAAAATAGTTATTTAAATAGAAAATATATTATTTTTTTTAAAATTATTTAAATTTTAATCTTATTTTAAATTAGTTTGATACAAAAATTAAAAGTAAGTAGTTTAGAGTATAAAAAATACCTTAAGCTGATATAGCTCTTGACATGACCGAATGAGTGATTTTTTCTTAGTATCACAGGAATTTCTATTATAAATAATTAAAATGATTTTGATAGATAAAATAATAAAAAAAAACCAAAACTTACATTATATTTCTTAGTTGACCAAGAAAATGACTTAGATCAATTAAGGCAGGTGATGTGGGTAAATTTGCTGAAGTAGTGTTGGTGGTTTTTTTTTCTATTAGATTTTTAAGATTATCTAAATATTGTATAGTTGGCTTTGTAGGTAGCCAATTATCCACTGTAATAGTATCAATGATATAATTTTTCATATATTCATGAGAAGGAGAGTTATGTTCTCCACAGTATTCGTATAATTCAAGAACAAATTGTGACAATACATTAGCAATGTGGTTGTTTTCATTGAGAAATCTTTTTGCATCAAGTTGTTTAATTGGCTCGTTCAAATTATATCCGAGTAGTGTCACAATAAAGTTATCTCTCATATTTATGTGTTTTTTCCAGTTTATAATTAAGCAATTGATCAGATCGAGACGAATATCACACACACTAAAACATACATTAAATTAAACAAAAATTTATAAAAGAAATTTTTATTATAGTAATGTTTTTATAATTTTATTTATTTAAAAAGTTATCATTTACATTATGTAAATAAACTGAATAGATTTTGGAGAAAATAAATAATTAATATAAGGATATAAATTATATTATTTTGTTAAATTAAAAATTAGATATTAAAAAGTATAAAATATTAAATTTCTTAAAAACAAAATAAAATCTTTTTTATGGTAAAGATTTTAGTATATAATGTGTTAAATATTGCTATTTATATAGATTTTAGTAATTATACTATTTAACAGATACTAGATGATAACATGTCACACTACTAAGTTGCTTGGTGTCTTTTGCAGATTTTTTTGATATTAGTTACAAGAAAAATAAAAATTATAGCCAAATCATTATTTTAATTTAGTTAATATGGTTTTTTTAAGAAAAAAAATTAAAAATTGTATATTCTATTATTAATAAAGTATATAGTATGATAAAATATTTCATTTTATTTAAAATTAAGTAAAAAATTGGTTAATTATTAAAAAATTAACTAGTAAATATGACTAAAATCTTATTTAAAAAGTAAAAATTACCATTCATAGAATTTCTTTCTACTTGTGGGAGTAAGAAGTTCAAATCGAAGGTAATCCGAATTTAAATAAAATATTAGAAGATTATCCACTGAATACGATATCTAATATTTGAACTTTTCATATTATTTAATAAAATATGAAACAATTTTACATGAACTATATCTGATGAGGATATATTTTTTAGAATAAACAATGATGGCACATGTTTCAGTAAAGATCTATTTCAAAAATAGTTATAAATAATTAAAAAAACTAAAATAACTTACACAATAGATATAGAATAGAGTTTAAAATTTGATTCATAGAAAAAATCAGAACCTAATACTTTATGACACAAGTCCAAATATGTTTCTAAGGGGATTTTCTATAAAACAGTTGGTAAATATAAACTTTAATTACGTGAATATAGTAATAAAATACACTTAAATCAGTAGATTGAAAACTTTTTTCAAATATATTCACAAATTCATTGATTGATATCAACTTTAACAAGGTGACAAAGACATCTATTTGATAATTCTAAATAATTGGATAATCATGTGATCATTTTGTTATATTAAATAGTGAAATTTTAAGAATATTTAAAAAAAAATTAGATAAAAAATTATAAAAAATAAATTTTTTTTCAAGCATAAGTAAGAATATTTATTTTCTAATATAAGATAGTATCCTATAAAGATTTTTACATTCATTTTAATAAAAGAAAGAGTAGATTAGTAATTGCCAACTTGTTTAACTAAAATTTATTTTTTTTATCATTATTAATTAAAATAATTGTGTATTAGTTTATTTTAATATTACATTAATAAGTCAAAAGAAAAAGTATGATAATTGAAAAATATGTAATTTTAGTACCATTTAATATTTTTATCTTACTTTTTTAGCTAAAAAATGATGATTTAATTAGTTTTTATTGTTTTAAAATTAAATATAATAACAACTTTGAGTAAAGATAAATAAAGTTGATAAATTAATAAAATAAATATTTAACAAAATAATGCAAATATTTTTATTTAAACTAAAGAGAGGGCTTATATCATAATTTATTTCATTTAATATTGGTATTATGGTTAAGTTTTATTTAAAGGGTAATTGTATTAAAAAATATAGATAAAAGATTAAAAATTGCTTTAAAATGAGTTAATGGAATTAAAATAATACAATATTATTTAAAAATATATAATTTTAAAAATAAAATTTAATTAAAATTTAATAATACATTTTCAGTAAAATTAACTGACTCGATATGTTCTAAGTAAATGTTTGCATGTTCAAGAAGATTTATTAATATATTTTTTCGAATACACATATTTAGGTCATCGTCTATCTACATATTATATGATTTAGTAATATGAAATTTTAATATTATAATTGAATGATACTTTAGTAATGTGGCCATCTTCACATAGTTTTAGATAGGTGTAAAGAAAAGTGATATGAAGCAAATGAAAACACTTTTTGTTAAAAAAAGAGTACAAATTCTTAAAAATATGATCAAATATTAATGGTAATGAATCTATTAATGAAAAAAAAAACCATAAATAATATTAAAAACATGGTTAAAAATGACTTTCATAATTAGAACACATGAATACAAAGTAATCAGTGAAAAAAGGTTGAATAAATGGAAAAATAGGAGTTTCTTCTCTATTATCAATATCTGAACTTGATTTTTCCTTTAAATCATCATAAAGAACAATATTGAACAAATAATGAGTTATATGAAAGATATTATCTAGTGTAAAAACATTTGGATTATTTCGAAAAATACTAGTGTATTTTTTCAATAAAAGTGTCTATTTAAATAAAGTATGAATTGATTAAAAAAGATTAGAAAATAAGGACTCATATAAATTTACTTTGCTAGCTAACATTGAATTGTCATGGATAAGAGAACTTTGTTGAATTTGTTGAAAAAGTTTAATAGTTTTCATATATGTGCTACATTGATCATTCGTCTTTCCATCAGTACAATTTATCAAATAGATCAATAAACCCATACACTAATTATATTAAAATGAATACTTTTATATATTTAATGGTATGAATTTTATCTACTTTAATAGATAATTTTAGTAAATTAAGATTTTTTTCTTTTTTTTCTGGATTTTTTAAAATTTTATCAAAAGTATTTAAAAGATTTCTATAAATTTATTCATTTATCATTTATATAGGTGATGACGATGATAGAAACTACTTTGAGAAATTGGGTGCAGAAATATTTTGACAGTTTTTTTTAAATATTTTTACATAATTTGCATATTTATTTGCAGTTATAAAAGATAAAATTTGAACCTATTTTTTTAAAATACACCCATAAGTTATTTTGAAATGATAAAATACCACCAAATCTAATGCAAGTTCAAAATCAACAGTAATACATTCTGTTATGGATATTACATTAAAGATAATATCATTCATAAACTAGATAATTAAATATATAATGAATATTTAAAGTATATACTTTTAATTTGTCATAATTTGTTAATTGAGATAGATCACTTAATATTATATTAAAATTTTCAGATAGATTTGAGGCATAATTTCTAATTGTTATTATATTTCCTAAAAATTAATCAATTTAACGAATATTTTATAAATATATATGTAATTTTATAGTTGGAATTACGATTTGATGTTAATTTTGAAGAAACTAACTGTATTTTTACTACAATATAATTATTTTGTATAGGTTTTATATTCCCTTCCTTTTTAAAAATTTCATCATCATATTTATAGTCCCATTTAACATAGTCTTCTGAATTTATCACTTCTTTATATTCTATATTATACAAAGAGAGTTTATATTCTCCGTCATATGCCATACATCCATCCACATTAGACAATGGTAATAATGAAAAAGCATACTCATCCCAACAATTAATAGCCTCTCCACTTACTTAATTCATTTTAAATATGCATTTATTATTTACAAAATGATACTTTTTATTAAATTTAGCCAATAAATAATAATTTTTTTTAATTTACAAAGTGTAAAAATAGTAATAATTATTTTATAGAGTATACTAATTTAAAAAAGCAATAAATTATATATATTTAAAAATAGTTATTGATTTAATTTAATATTAAAATAATTTTTTTTCATATTTAAAAATAATATAAATACTAAATATTATGAAAAAGAAATATATTCCATAGTATTTTTTATAAAAATTACATTATTTAGAGTCCAGTTATATCTGAATAGCTGTAATTACTTGTCATTTTATTTTTCTTATAATATTTTAAAAATATACATTTTAAATAAATATTTTTTACAATATAAATATTATACTTTAATTTTTTTCTATGAAAAATGTAACAATAATATTTAAATCATTTGCTTATAACTCATTCATTAGTTGATTATTTTTTAATATGAATAACATTCTTGTATTCAAATGTAAATTTAAGTTAAAAAATATTTATTTGTATTAAAGTATTTTTTTTAAATGATTAATTAATTCATCTAATAATTATAGGGAATTACATGATTGTGGTGAATCGAATATAAATATAATTAATCTCAAAAATAGTCCTTTATAATTATTTTCATCTAACGATATCTAAACACAACATTATAATAATAATAATAATATGAAATTAATATTCTATACTCTAAATTCTTCATTAAATATTGGATTATTTGTATTCAAAACAACACATGATGTTACTGAAAAACATGGTGGCACATTGTCTCCATAGTAAATCATGGCTGTCTATAAAAATAAATCACACATATTAAAATAAAAAAAACGTTTTTTGAATATTAATTACTTCAGGATTAGTTCCATTATTAAATATCAAGTCAATCTTTACTCTACAAGCAGCTTTACTTGATTTTGTCTCTATTAAATTGTATTCATTTACCTTCTTATTAGTTATATTCTCAAGTTATTACTTTTTCCCATAAAAAGTTCTATTAAGGATAAATAGACATCATATCTATCTTTTTCCATTTCTTTATATATATAAATCATAAATTGTTTTTATAAATATTTACCAATTATGCCTATATCTGGTATATAACGAGATCTTATTTTACAAAAGTCATTAGTAATGATACTATTAAATAAATATTCCACCTAAATTGTTAAATTACAAAATAAGTTATTCTTTTTTATGCTTATAATATTGTTTAAATTGCCTTTTATTTATTTAAATATTTTTTGATATCAATTAGGAATTAATAAAATTAACTTTAATATTTACCATATTTAAAATTAAATCTATACATAGTAAAGTTTGTTATATTGTGTAATATACATCATAAAATAAATAAAATTTATAATTTAAAAGTTATTATGAAAAATTTTTTAAAATTTAAAAATCAAAAAAATAGATTAATTAATAAAAATAATTTTGAATGAATGGATTCATTAAAAAAATATAAATGTGTAGTGACTAGACTAATGGGATTGTATTTTTTTAATAAGATATACATATTATATGATTCTAATAAATTTTTAAAATATATTATAGATATATAAAATTTATAATAATATTTTGGCAAAAATTTTCATTAAAAATACGAATATATGTTATTTTTGATGAGTTTTTGAACTAATTAAAGTACATTTTATAAATATGTTCTTTTATATAAAAAAATATATGCATAAATATACGTTTTAAAAATTTAATATACTAAAAAAATATAATTTCAATCATTTTATTTGATTATATAATAAAATTATAAGTAAATATACTTTATATAATAAATACAATTTATCAATTTAAAATCAAAATAGATTATATTTCCATTTTTTGATTTAAAAATGTACATATATAAACAATTTATCGTAAATTATATTTTTAATAAAGTATTTATAGTATAGAAATGATTAAAGTATATTTAAATAATAATATAAAAGTAATAAAATAATGAAATATACATCTGATTTCTCTTTTTTAGTAGCTAAGATTGTAACATGCCCCACTAAATTTAGATAAAATGCTTTGAGATTAATTCATCTAATAAATCTATTGTAATATTAATATTAATTTTTACATAAAGGTGGATTTTTTCCATAAATTTTTTTTGTAGCTATTGTTATATCGCTATCTTTTTTTTCTGAATACCTATCAAGTATGAAGCAACTTAATTTCATGTATAAATTATATTTGAAATTTAGTTATTACTGATGAAAAGTGATTTCGTAATTTTTAACTGAATCCATAGTCAAATCATTACTATCAATTGTCAAAGCTTAAATAATAAATAAATTCACTAGTAAAATGTGAATCCTATCAAAATATATACATCCTATTTGTATTAAAAAAACTCCTTTAGGATATTTTTGTTTCTCTGATTGTTTTTCATTATTAAAATAAACTTTTACCACAAGAATTAAATTTTTATAAAAATCTGACTGTTTAAGATTCTTGAATATTTCAAGTTAGCATAATGTAAAATATTTAAAAATTTTTTACATTAAATACTGCACTACTTGATTGTGTGCTTTTATTAGAATCTTTTAAAGATTTTTGAATAAAGTGAGCAGCTTTTGGGTCCAAAAACCATGTGTCCCTATATATAAAACAATAAGAGGTTTATTTCACAATTTTCAAAAATATAAAAAGTAATTCAAAGTAATGATCACGTAATATATGGAAATTCTTTGGTTGTTGAATCAATAATTAATAATTTAAAGTGATAATACTCCCATTTAAAGTAAGAGTCATCCTGGACACTAAAGCTAATAAACATGTTTATAGTTTCAGGAACAATGGGCTTCTTCTCTATTTTAGTGTCATCAATAACCATATTACCTATTCATAATTTTTATCCATAATATTATTATTATTATTATATTTTACAATCTTTAATGTTAATATATGGTAGAATGTAATGTTTTTTTGTAGCTATTCTATACTATAATTATATAGCTTGTAAGATACAAACATTGATATCATACTCGATAAAAAATATCCAATAAATAGTTATAATTTGGGTAGAAATGGTCATCTAAGCTATAAATTTTAATATCTTTTCCCAATATTCTATTTAGTATGGTAGTTGATTTTTACAAAAAAATCTTAAAATTTACCTTCTTAATTTATTAATAATTTGAACTATTTCAGATGCATAAAATTTTAATTCATGTAACTATGCATTTTTATTAAAAATAATTCAAATAATTTTAAAATTACTGATACATTTAAGCATTGAAATCGTCGATAACTTTCAGCTATATCAAAAATCAATAAACGTGTACTATAATAACTTTCTAGCTTTGATTTCTTTTTTTTAATTTAAATTATCATTTTTTTACACTTAAATCATTCTGAATTACCATAATACATTCATCAAGATAATGCACACCGTATCTAAGATTAATAGCTACTAAATCTTCAATATTTTCTTTTAAACTAAACACTTTATCCACTCCAATTTTCTTTTTTTAATTAAATTAGAATTTTTTATTGTTTATTTACTTCATCATTGTTATTTATTTGTATAATACTATCTTCTGGGAGGTAACCATAGTGATGGTTATGTTTTAAATAACCATAGACTAATTTTGAACATTTATCAGCTAAAAAAATGAAATATATGTATATATTAAATATATAATTAATTTTATAAATATTTACTATTTTCTGGGTTAAATTTTGTAAAAATATCCCCAATGGTTGCTTTTAATAACTGATCTTCATCATTATCTTTGTTAATATTTCTTATAACTAAAAAGTAATTGAATAATCTATTTATATTAAAAAATATACCAACAAATTTTTCTGAAATAAAAATAGAATCTTTGTGAGTCATAGCTTTAAGTATTATAGCTAAAATTAGTACCTGTGTATATTTTTCTACGCCCATTAGCTTATAGACTGATTAATATTTTTAAAAAGTAAGTATTTATTGAATAATACCTTAAATTGTGTTAGTGAATAATTTATTTCCTTAATTATTAATAAAAAAATTTTAGATCTATTTTAAATGAGACTTTTTGTTTCAAAAACATTTATATATCATGATTTATCATACTTTTGTAATAATAACTGTCATTAATTTTAATTAAAAGATAATAGATTAAGATTTTTTTCATATGAAAGAGTAAAAATTAATTAAAGGTAAAAAAATTAAACTTTTATTAATTATTTAATTCTTAGATTCTGTCCCTATATAATATGTTGGTGTCCTTATGTATTTTTTTATCATGTTTTCAATTGATAACAATAAAAGTATTTTATTATATACTAAAAAATTAATTTTAGTCTCTTCATTAAAGATTTATAGAAATAATTAATCTATAAAAAGGGTAATTGTTAGAAAAGTAACCTTAAAAATAAATCAACCCTAATTAGGGATTATCCCTATGTAATCATTCAGTACTTGTAAAAATTAAACTTTATTAAATTTTTTTAATTTTAATTATACTAAAAAAATTATTTATGTATTAAAAACAATGCAGAATTATTAATTTTTTATTTTATTTAAAAGAATAACCAAAATTTTATTAATAAATGCATTATAAATCAATATTTAGCTATGAACACAAGGGATTGAGCCACAATATAATTTAGACAAAAATACAAACCATTAAACATATTTTACACAATTTTTATCTAAAATCTATAAATTACGTATATTTAAAATATTTTTATTATCATGTAATCAATCTTATGTACTAGTATATCTGATATTGAAATTGTCATGATTACAATCCACAATCAATTAGTCTGCAAGACAAAACATAAAGAAAATATAAAAATATAATTTCAGTTTATCATATAGAAATTTATTAAAACTTTTAGGATTGTAAATTAGGCTCTTTAAGCCATTAAACATTAACAAAATGGACTACAATAAACTATGTTTGATGTACGCCCATTTAATCTCGTGAAAAAATGTTTTATAAATGAATTAAAGTTGATAAAACAAATAAATTTTAATTTTTAATAAAATAATCATATGAAATTTACAATTTTCAGTAGAAAAATGAAAATTACTACAATTTTTCTACCTCTATAATAAATTTAGCTAACAATTTTATAATATTATGAAGGAAACTTAACAAGCCACCTATAATTTATATGAATACTTTTTACTTGAATGTATTTTATATTTAAAAATAAAATAATTAAATTAGAGATAGTGTATTCTACTTTTGATTTAGGGGATTAGATTATCAAACCTTGACCGTTGATCTACCCCTACTTTTCCTTACTGAGTGTATAAAATCACAACCGAATGCTGCCACATATAAATATGTATATTTTTAAACATATTTGTAAAGAAAAAAAGGTAATTAAGTCAAATAATGTAGGTGTAACGATGTATTAATAATTTTTATACTTTCCTCTACAAAACCAGCGCTCAATGAAATCAGCTAAAACCTGCCTTGATAAATAGTAATTCTTTCATAGTTGTTGTAAAAATGATTAATATACAAATCTATAAGCTAAAATAAATGAAAAAAAAAATATATCCTTTAATGATCTTAAATTTCTAAAACCAACCTAAATATCCTCACCTCATTCTTATCTTTCAAATAGGTTGTTAGTGAGAAAAGGATATTAAGTTTTCCACAAAAAAAATTGTAGCTAAAAAGTGTGATTTATTTCTTTTATTATTTTTAATAGAAATTTCAAATATGTTAATCAATTAAAACATTAACTCCAATATTTATTACGAAAAATGATCCTTTAATGCAAAAACGGTGTTAAGACTATGGATATTATTTAGATCAGGCGATATTATTACACTTTTTATCAATCCTTATTCTAAGAAATTTTTGACTTAAAAACTATAGAGTATAGTATAATAGTGTAGACAGCCTGTAGCACTCCATCTGTGTATCAGTTCTATCCTTAGAAATCCTAAAGTATGTGATAAAGCAATTCTGCAAGCACAATGTAACAAAAAATTTAACTAAAGAGCAGTGTGCCATCGAAAAAGTGTCAGATAGTGGCACATGAGAAACATAATGTTATTATTATATTGATAATCAACCTTGCTTGCAATGTTCTTATTTTAACATGAGATATATTGGATAAATCCTCGACAGATGGTCTGTAGTAGAGGATTAGACTTGCACCTGTATAGATACAAGTTAGAACTTCCCTTCAATCAATGCACTATTTTAATACTCTCAACCCAAATATGAGTAAAAATGCTGTGATTTTAAAATGAAACTAAAGCGTTTCGTAGCTTTTTTTGATTAGAAGTGACTTATATTGAAGAATAGATATTACGAACACTTTAAAACACTAGAGTACAGATCGTTTAATGAAAATATACTCTGCAGAGCTGACATCTGTATGAGACTATCTTCCGAGACTAATTCTAGGTTTTTCTTATACAGAGTATAGACCCTAACCCAACTTCTTTAGTTCCAACTAGTTCAGAATGCTTCAATAACTCTGTAGGAACATCAGCGCCACTATCTTAAGGTGATTTAGTGAAGTAATTTGGAATTTAATTTACTAATCAACCTTATCATGGGTTGACTACCACACTTAATCATACTCTACATTAACTAGAATTAGTTTAGGAATAAATCTGTATGATCCTAGAGAAGCTACATTAAATTCGTTTCCATGATCTGGAGTTTATAATATAAGCCCCCGAGATCTATCCTTCTATCGAAGTCATTATAAACACAAGTAGAGCTACGACATGCCATATATCTCTGTTATTGCCACAGCATTCCTAATTGAATTTAGACTGAAAGTATAGAAACAGTCATATGAGTGTTAGTTGAATCAACTACAACACTACCATCGCCAGACTAATTTTAGGTTGACTTGCGGTATGTTAAGGATGGTAGTCACACCAAATTAAGATTGTTCAGTAGATTAAATTACAACGTTATCTCATTAAGTTAAATAGTATTTTAAGATGAAACTATGATATCTAAAGGATTAATAAAGTAGGTTTGACTAACCGTAACTTTATAAGTTACGATAGGGGTTCATCTTGTAACCAAAAAAGGCCAATTTTACACTCAAATTTTCTGTATATTTCTTTCATTGCATCTATATTAAGTGAGGCTTAAAGTTGTGATTGCTGATTATTAAAAATTGATAAGCTATCTTTACCACTTAAAGTTATTTTTTACCATCTTAAATTAATGGTCTTTAAATTTCTTTTTTCTTCAAAGAGAATTATGGAATTGAAATATGCTTTTATACAAATTAAAACTTAAAAAAAGATTAAAAATTGATCTTTTTTTAAGAAAAAACGACCGTCTTGATGCAAGAAGCCTTGCATACCATATATTACGCTTCTCTTGAAAGATTAACTTGTATAAAAATATAAAAACAAAAGGGTTTTATGTTCTTTTTGTTCATATATTGTGTATTACTCATTCAGATCTATACATTCAAAACTATTGTTTAACACAAAAGAGACAGAAATTACCAAGGCTAGTGTAAATTACACTTTAGTCAGCGATTATAACATATCGTAGTGTTCTATAGGTATTGATCACATTAATAAGGTTTGATACAATCATACTTTCAACATGTTATTGGAATTAATTTTTCATATACTTCTTTTAAACTATCACTTTATTGAATAAGTAGTATTTATTGACTAACACCTTCATAGACACATTATATCTATAAGAAACAATAAATCAATAAAATTTTACCTGACAAAACTTATTGTAAAGGATCAGCAAAAATAGCCAACTATAATGTTATTTTATCACTGTATTGTCATATAGCAAACGTTTTTTTGATTTCTACTGCTCCTTTCACTTTTTAAAAGATATAATAAAGAAATCAATTTCATTAAATAGTAAAACTTTACTTAAATATTTCTAGTAGGTTATATATTTATCAATAGTTGAAAGACAATAATTTTCATTCTCAAAGTGTATATAATACCAATGGTCCAGGAATTGATTTAACTTATTTAGAGTAAAAACATATAAAAATAATTTCCTTTTAAATAAATATCTATCTAAATAAGGTTTTGAGAGAAATCATAGCTAAAAATATACTGGCTATTAGAGATGTCAATTGTTTAATTGAAATTTTTTGGTAAGGAGTATTAGGTGGAAATATTTTTGAATGGTTGCATTAAATATTAATCAAAAAATAAAAAACTACTTTTCTGTAAAGATGCACACAAAAATATATAAATATGTAAGCTATAAAATACTCGCCAAGAGTCGCTAGTATCACTTAATGTAGCCGTACACCAAGATTATATATATCTTTTCATAATTAAAAAAATAGCAGTATATTTTAAAATATTTAACTTTAAATATGTATTTAAAGGTTTAAAGTGTGATTTGGAATGTATTTTAGACTATATAAGTGAAGATATATTGCTCATACTGCATCCTTACTCCATAATATTTACTTTCGTAGTGTTTCGGTAAACATAATAGCTTGTTTTACAGCTTTAATCCATCATATTTATTTTTTATTTCTTCTATATATGTAGCTTTTACTAGTCAACTATTTAACAGTATGTTGTTAATTATCATAACATAGCATATCAATCTGTAATGAATATGTTTGATAATTTACGCATGCGCCATGCAATTTAAAAATGTATATATTTGTTCTACTATTAATGGCGTTATTGGATGCTTGACATTTTATGGTAATTTATTTTTATTTAAATAAATTATTTCTTTTTTTTAAATAAAGAAAGTTTTTTTATTAAAATTTGGTAAGAAAGCATCGTTATGACAACATTTTTAAATTCCTTAGTCAATTATTGATGGAAATCTGATGGTTTATGTACCTTAAAAAAAATTTAATAAATTGGATTTTAAAATATTTTGATATAACTTTTACTTTTTACATATCTTAATATTTTGTGTTTAACTATTGTAAACCCTACTAGCTAGGCTAGGCTAGGCTAGGCTATTGTAAGTTAAAATTTAGATTAAAAAATTAGTTAGCATTTTTGTATGCTTTTTTGCTTTTAGATGATATTTAAACTATTTTTCTTATATTTATTCATAAAAACTTTTCATTTTATTAGAGATAAAGTAGAATTTTTAAATATATTAAGATAAATATTGTATGAGTTATAGTTATTTAAAAAAATATAAAGTTAAATAAACCATTTAAATTGTTGATAGTAAGTATAGTTTAAATTTCATTTTATCAATTATAATTGTGTTGATATTGTTGATTTTAAGTGTAATAAAACTAATTTTTTTTGTAAAAATGATTGTAATATAGTTTTAAAATTAATAAAAATATTATAATAGTAGTACATTTTAAAAAATGAGTATTATTATTGACTATGAATGGGATTGATTTCTTTTATCTTCATTCATTTACTATGATAGATGATGTAAGGCTCACAAATTCCGTTATTATTTCTATTTCTTTATCCATTCTTATTCTTTGTGCTAATATAGTTAGGTTGGATATTAATTAATAAAATTAGAATTATCTTATTTTATTAGAATACAATTTACCAATTGCTATGATAACAGATTGTTTGATATAAAAGTATATGTAGCAAATGAGAAAGGGTCAGCAATTATACAACTAACAACAATACCATCATATTATTTTTGTATATTTAAATATTATTAGTATAAATAGCAATAATTATTGTCTATCTATATATATAGTGTATATACTTGCAAATATTCGATATGAAAGAATGTCATCAAGTGGTGTAGCTGAATTCTCGAATACTATTTCATATATTTTATGGATAATATCATATTTTGTTTATCTTCATATAGTACCATTTGTAGCAAATGATGTATAAAATTAATATATTTCAATAAAAAATAAATATATTGAAATAAAGAATAAATATGTGATTCTATTACTTGATTGGTATTGTATGGTTGCTACATTTGTCAATAGCATGGATAATCTTATTCAAATATTAACAGTATGGTATATTGTTATAAAAAGACAAATATATAGAAAATGTGATATTTTATCTATTAAAACTATTATCTAAGTATATTATAGGTCTATTTTTAGGATTAATGGTAATGGATTTTATTTGTAAATGGTGTTTTATTATGGTTCATGTTATAAGTAAATAATAAAAATTAGAAATAATTAATGGATATAATTATTAGATAGTTCAAATACTATGGAAAGAAAACTTCGAGTTGTCAATTATTATACAAGTGGTAGTTAAATCTAGCATAATATTATTAAATAAGCTATAAATTAAAAAAAAATTGAATAGAATTATTATATAAAAAATTAAAATTTTAGATTATGTCAAAAGAAATGCATTTGATATTATTATGACCACTATATTTACTATCAATCCATTGATAGTTTTGTTTCAAATTTATATGTATCATTATTTGAGACCTATTTCTAATAATATGGTACAAACACTCTCATTTTCAAAAAATCATAGTTCTCTTACATTAGGAACAAAATTTAAAAGTAATTTATTAGTTATTTTATAAAAATAAATAATAATTAAATAAAAAAAGATTATAAAAGCCAAAATTCAATGAAAATAATACCATCATTATGTGCTAAAACTAATATGGTAATAATTATAGTGATGATATAATGAATAATACTAAATAAAGGCAAATTATTGCTATTTTTCCTATATAAAGTCGTTTTATTTTAATAGAAATTCATTAAAAAAGGTATTATTTATAATATTATTAGTATACATTGTAAAAGTGTTTCACAATAAATTAATATGATATTAGGTACTCATAGACTATCCTATCAATATTGGAAGTAATAGATTCATATCTATAGCTTTATTATTATCTTATATATTATTATGGTAGATAAAATATATTTTTATAAACATAAATTTTTATTATTATTTTTAGTATTTTATATCATCTAACTATTTATGGAAGCCTTATGAACACTCGTTTATCGTAATATTACACTATAGTATGATATATATTTCTTATTCAAAGAATGATTTTAACTAATACATATGGTCTTACACATCATATGCCTTTTCTTTTTCCATTATATTTACGATGTAATATCTTTTTAAAACATATTCTAGTATAAATAAATATTTTAGTAATAAAGAATGCATTTAAAAGAAATATTTTTACAATGATATCATTTTTGACATTGGTAATCTTAGTACCATTAATTATAGCGATTGATGTAATTAAATTTACATTAAAAAAATATCTTATATTTATTTATTTATATAATAGAATATAGGAGAAATTAGCAAAAATCCAATAAACCATTCAATAGCATTTATAATAATTGGAGTGATAATATTAGCAGTGTGTGCCTCAGTTTTTCAATCATTACATAACCAATGTAAATTGATTGTATTAATTATGTCACTGTGCCAATCTGCTGTCATATCTATTGGTATATATTAATCATAAACTAATATTATACAATCTTTAGAAATCTACTGGCTATATTCATATCGTTTAAATGTAAAAATAGATGAAACAGTATTATATACATTTTAATTACACAATAATATACAATATATTGTTAGAGTATATTGTACAATTCTCAAATATGGGAATATTTTCAACTATTTTTTATGATATATCAGCTAACAGTTATAACTGATAATAGATCCTATCATAAAACTGTTATATATGATGATAGTTTACTTTCTTATAGGCGTAATCCTATTAAAATGAATCACCGAAAATTGGTATCTTATAATCAACATAATCTATTATTGATTCTTTAATAGAAAAATATCTATCTAACTAGAAAGAATAGAAATAAAATTTATAAAGATATGCATGTAATTGATTAGCTTTATTATCCAATTTATTTTTAATTCTACTTAATGTTAGCAATGGAGTGAAAAAAATGAAGGTATATTACAAAATAGTTCACTAGAACAAAATATTATCAATTACAAAGTATATAATTGATAATTTTCTTTCAAATATTTACATTAATTTTTGTATTTTATTTCTCATCTATATTCATTCTTACCTATTAAATATTTTCTAATACTTTATTTATCCTCAATTCATACAAATAATACCATCCAATCTTTTCTTTTAATCATCAATATTCTACTAAAATCAACTATTTATTTCTTTTTTTTTTAAATATAATATAGATTTTATCATCTATTTAACTTTAGTTTTGATAAATACTACTTACTTATTTATTATCATTATTTTTATTGACTCAATTATTTCCCACTATATTTTATCATTATCTTTAGTTTTTATAGATAAAATATTTTCAATGTTAACTAATATGATTGATGATAAACTTTTATACAATACAAATATCATATTAATTTTATTTAAAGTGGATGAAATAATCATCTTCATTATTATTGAGATAAAAGTGAACACATAGCTTAAGTTAAAAATTCTAAAAAGTTTTTTTTATATGTATAATATGAAAAATAGGATAATATGATTTGAAACAACCATGCTATACAAATCAAATAATCTATACTAATTTAGCGCATGCGCACAAAAGAATTGCAACTTTTAAATATAAAACTAAGCATATATAGATGCATTAGAATATAAAAAATTATAAAAATTATGTTATATAGTATTTTTTATTTCATTCTAAGAATATGCACTCATAACAATTGTAATGAATAAAATATCATTTTTTTAATAAAAAAAAATCATAAAAATGATTAAAAAAAGAATATATATTTTTAATAAATTTTAAATATCTTGAACTATATTAGTAGATAGTTTATGTGATGTGATACTTTGTAATTAGATTGGTTTTGTGCGCATGACCATTCGTATGATAGTGAGTAGATACACAGTTAATTTAAGTCCTTACTGTTATAATTAGTTATAAACATATAAAGAATCATATAAAAATCTAAACAAATATAGTATTATTTTTATTAAATTTATCCACAAAGAGTAAAAAGTAATATTTCGAAAGTATTTTGCATGTATGTATCGTTTATAATTATAAAAATATGTTATTATTTTAGTATATAATAACATAATATGCATAGAATGTGACTTGTGAATCTAATAATCAAAGCTACTTGTATTTTGATTATACGTGCATATATTATCTCATTTAATTGATAATTAATTGGTGTCAGTAAAAATATTTTAAATGTTAATGATAACATTATTTAATGTAAGTTATAAAAATATTATTCAAATGAAAATAATACATTTTATCTTTATTCAAATGTATATAGTTGTTTATAAACTCTATGTTATGATAAGCCAAATTCTTAAAATAACATAGAGTCATTAAGATTTTCGTAAATATTCGAGAACTAATTCATGGACATTATCAGAAATCCTTGTGTTCTAACTGAAGATTGGTATTTGTTAGGAAATGTATATTATAGGTAGGTGTAATATTTTCCAATCTATTTTTTTTATATAAAGAAATGTTAGAAAATTTGATCTGTATGACATGGAATGGGATGATGAATTTAATACATTTAAAAAGTCTACCCTATCTGTAGGAAAGCTATGTGGCCCAATAGGTTATAAAATTATTGAAAGAAATATGCATTAAATGGTATTTAAATTTTAGCTAAAAGTTTTTTTATACAATCCACAAAACAAACAACAATAGGTATATATACACCATCTGGTAGAAAGATTAGTCATATTCATGTAAATTAGTTGTACTAAAAGCTTGTTTGTTATAGAATTTTTTTTTCTTAATAGATTAATATGTAAATTTATATTTTTAGTGGAAGGGTGAAAATATTTTCAACATGTTTTGGACAATTGATGAAGAATTATGGGTATTGACACAGTTTGGTAAATTATCTGCCTATTCAATACATGGCCTACTTAAATATGAAATTCAATTAGTGGTAACTCTAATATAGTTGGAATAGTTTCTTAATAATAATAATAAAAAATTAAAGAATGGACATCGAGTAGGAGAAGCTAAAATGGTTACTCCTTTAAAAAAAAATCCTTGTCTAGCAATTTTAACTGTCCAAAAAAACCTTATACTATATCCTTATATAAATGAAAAAAGTGATAAAGCTTTAGCATTTTCTTTTAAAGGTAAAATTTACAACAATTTTAATTTTAAATATCTATTCTATTTTAATTAAATTTAGATTGGATTAATATACCCAGATGCTGGGATCTATTGTGGATCCCTGCAGAACCCCATCCCACTATTATTGTTTGTAGTAACACAAGTAGCAAATATATATATTTATTTTCAGAAAATTTAAGTTTAAAATATGTAAATTATGCTAAAATTAAACAACATAAAAAACTAATTACATCTATTAGGAGCTTCAACTAAAGAGTTATTACGATGAAATTATTGATATGGCTATAAGTTGCAATAATAAATATATTTCATTGGTTACAAACACCAACTATCTTTGGATTGGAAGTTATGATATGAATGTAATTTCTTAATTATTACTATATAAATATCTATTAATTAATATAGCAAAGTTTTGCTGAAATAAATCTATCAATTCATCAGCATACAACTCCTAGAAAAATTGAATGGTATTAAAATGTTAATTGCATATTTTTTTATAAAACAAAAAGAATAAAATCCTAAAATATAATAATCAAATATAAATATTTTAGCCAATAATTATAATAACCTTTAATTAATTTCTATAAAGGTGTGGATCAGGTGCAGTAGCATGTTTATGGGAGAATGTTATTGTATTATTTGGATCCCAACAAGATTATCATACGTATGTTTTAAAAATTTAATAATTTTCATTTATATATATATCTATATTATTCTTATATTTATTAGATATTATATTGATACATATTCACATCTTATAGCTGATAATGGCTGTCTTAGAATTATTAACAAATCCTATCATCATATTATTCATGAAATATCAAGTAAATTTAAAATATTATTCCATTTCGTACGTAGCAGAGATTTTTTTTAATGGATAAATAATATTTATATTGTTTAGCGGATTTAGAAAATATCTATTTAAATTCATTACATCCAGGCACTTTACTCTTTGATGCATACAGTGAATATAAGGTATCGTTATGGGTTTTAACTAGTTCAATATTAATTATAATCTTTTACCATTATGATTATGATATAGAAACGTAGTCCTAAATCATTGGATCTAATCGAAGGAATTAAAATGAAACTTTGTGAAGCTGTAGATGCATGCTTGAAAGCTGCACCAGAAGAATTAATACCATCATATCAAAAGTTGATACTAAATGTCACTCAATTTATTATTAATTTTATCCAAGATTAATTAAATTATTTAAGGCTGCATTATTTGGAAAATCATTTACTAATACAATAGATGTAAACAAATTCTATCAAACATGCAAACTTACACAAATATTAAACAATCTTCGTAACCCTTCTATTGGAATTCCATTCACTAATGATCAGTAAATTTTTTAATAATTTGATTAACATACTATTATATGATTTTTTTTTAGATTTCAAAAGATTTCTCCAGATTTTTTAATTAAAAAGTATCTATCTATTTTACAATTAATAGGATAGTCTTTTGTATATGTACTAAAGAATGTCTTTACATCAGAGTTTAAATATATATCAATTTTATTAACTATTTTTACATTAAAAAATAATCATATAGTTCAAATTTAAGTGAATTTTTATTTTTTTGTTGTGATCACGTGACCAGCATTAAATTGACTTAAAGATAAAAAGTAATTTTTGGTACTAATATATTAAGTATATACTTTAAAAAAGTATAGAAATTTTTAGAGTAGATTATTTTATGTGATATAAAATAATATTTAATTGTTTAAAGCAAAGAAATTAAATTTAAACTCAATAATTTTCAAACTGTACAATGAGATTTATTCTTTATTAATTAAATTTGATTTTTTAAAAATATAATATACTTTAATTTCTTCTATAATATAGTATATAAAAATTTTTTATTTCCAAGTAGTATGTTTTCATAAAAAGTTATATTTATAAGAACAAAAATTATTTATATTAGTTTGTATTCAAAAAAAGAATCTATTTTTAATGTCAATACATATTTTATTGCTTTTATATAGTTTATTTTATATCAGCTATATAATTAAGTTTATTTTTGATTACAGATAATCTTAATTTATTAAATAATAGGTAAAAGTTTTACCTTTGTCCATTTTTTTTAGCACAATTAGTAAATTTTTTATGATTGATTTATTTAAATACTAATAATAATAGTGTTTTTTATAAATAATTACTTTGCTTATTTAATTATTTAAAAACATTATTACGGCTACAAATTTTTAGTAGTGTTAAATTGGCAAAATTATCAATATTAATTGTTATATTTATTCGTCGGTTAAAGCTATTTTTTTAAAATTGGGTTTAAATTAAAAATGATTTAATAAATAAATGTAAAATTTAATTAAATACTATAAAATAGTTATAACTATTATGTGTAGGTTAAAAACAAGAGGTTATTATGGTCTTGCTGTTGAAATATGCACGTCACTTAATTATGATAAGCAGCTTTTGAATGAAACTATACTTGAATGGTCATATAATAAAGTTATTTATAGTATAGTTCAATGAATTTTTATATTTTTTTAATAAAAGATGATTGATTCTACCATTTCTGATGATGAATTGGCTAAATTACTACTTGAAAAAGTAAACCGCTATCCTTCACTGTCTATTATATCACTTGGATCACTTGCAATTACTCAAAATAGAAAACAACTAGCAATTTTTGTATTTTAAATTATTTTTATAGCATAATTTATATTAAAAATAATAAAATAGTTACTTGATTATGTTGTGGATCCAAACGATCATGTACCTTTACTCTTAGAGCTTGAACAAACTCAAAAAGCATTAAATATTGCCATTCAATCTGGTGATATAGATCTTGGTAATTATTATAAAAATTTTATTGATATTAATTTTATGTAAAAGCTCACACTTTAAATAATATATAGATAATAATTTATTTTTATATAAAAACTACTTTTTGTGATACGTTTAGTATAATAGTATATCTTATATTGATAATTTGTGTTATTTATAGTGTATCATGTGAAAAAATTTATATATTTAAATGTATATTTGTAAATTAGTTGCAAGTTAATCTTATAAATGTATATAGCCTTGTTATTGTTTCCATAATTAATGTTCTTTATTAATATATATATTTACACAGTTATTTATTTATGTTTATATACCATTTACTCTCATAAATAAATAATAAAGCATTAAAAAATTTTTTAAAACAACTAAAAAGTGCATTATTTATTTATTTATAGTAAAAATTGCTAAAATATACTTGCTTAATTTGTCTATTAATTATATAAGAAATTTTAATTTGAATATATTTTTAGTATTTATTGTTATATTTTATATGAGAAAAAATTTAAGTACAACACAATTTCTAATGAAAATCAGATCAGAACCATATCTTTTTGGGCTTTGTAGACGTGTAAACAATTATTTGACTAATCTATTCTCAACTAAAAATAATACATTTTTTAATAGTATTATACTGAGACAAAAAATGAAAAAATGTTAATGTCACTCTATGAACAAGATGATCTTATAAAATATTCAGCCTGCCACAGCATAAGAAAATCACTAGCATATCCTATTATTGAAAGAATACCTCATTTAAATGCTATACGTAAAGTAGTGGGATCAAAAAGTGTTATATATAATGTATTTATGTTAATAAATTACTAAATTTATTAGTATAATATATATATTTAGGTTTTAAGTGAAACTATAAAATTATATGAGATGCAAAAAAATCTACAAAAAAGCTTAAAATTTCCTAACCTTAATCTCATTGGATTAACCCTTAACCAAACACTACAATCAGTTAATATTATTTGATATAATTATTATTCTTTTATACTCTATATGTATATAAAAATATTTTACAATTGAAATTTAGTTGCTACTTAAAGGATATATAAATGATGCTGAACATATAAGACGAGAATTTTATGTTCCAGAAATAAGATTTCAATGGCTTGTTGTTGATTCATTAGCCAAATCCCATGAGTGGTCTAAGCTTCAACAATTTTCTCATCAAAAAAAACCTCTTATTGGATATTTGGTAGGTTATTGTTATTTATGATATGATTTATTAAAATCCATTTGTTAAGCCTTTTGCTGAAGCTTGTATTGAATATCATGCTCCAAATAGAGAAATTGAATTCTATCTACCTAAAATTCCAATTGAAGATAGAACACCTATCTATCTTTATCTAAGGTATATTGTAATATTTTATTTCAACCTATATTCATTCATACTTGTAGAAAATATGAACTTGCTGCTGATTCTGCTATAGCAAGTAAAAATCCTACTATCATTCAATCAGTTCTTATAAAATGTAATCCTACAAAAGATAAAACAATTTACGATAAATTGGATACTGCATTAGTGTTATTTAAATGAGATAAACATTATATTCTCTTTTTTAAAATTTAAATATTGCTGTTTGTTTATATTGGTGCTTGTTTAGTTATTGGTTAGTGATCTATTCAAATTCATCTAACATTTATTATCTCTATACTCTGTAGAATTAAATTAATTGTTAACAATATTATTTCACATAATAGTGCTAATCCGGCTCTTGAGTTAGTTTAATCGTTTGGTATTACTGAGGACGCGCTCAAAAAATAATGATTGACGTGTGCAATCTCTGTAAGAAACCTGTTTATTTTGGTAAAATTTATTTTAATTTACATTTTCTATTGATTTTATTATTAAGCTGAAAGAATTTATGCTGCTGGAAATTTATGGCATAAGCGTTGCTTTGCTTGTAGTCATTGTAAAAAACCATTAAGTGCTTCTAATGCATGTGATGTAACTTTTATTAGTATCTATAATGGATTTCATTGATGTTTAAATATTCGTTTAGCATGATGGATTACCTTATTGTAACAATCCATGCTACAAGACATTGTTTGGCCCTCGGGGTTATGGTTCCTGCACTGGACTAGCTATTAAAAAAGACATATAAACTAAAATCATTAACAGCAAACATATTATTTTATTCCTTAGTTTTTCAGTAATATCTATGACAATTTAGTGTAATTTTTTGTTAGTATACATTGAATATATTCTCTGTTCTTATTATTATAAATCACTAAAATATTACTCTATAAATAGTTGTACAATTAACTAAGCCTAAGTTTATTTTTAATAAAACATATACAAATAATTAGTTAATTTTATTTATACATAATCATTTGGGAGTAATTTTAGATTATTATGGCATGAATTGGATAGTATGGTTTATTTTTACATGGAAATGAAAAATAGATAGGGTTGTCTATGCATACCGGTTACATTTTTTAGTTTGTATTATTAAAAATTTTAATTTTGAATGTGCTATAATGCTAATAGAATATTTATTTCTAAATTTTGGATCATTTTATAATCTATACGTTTCTTTCAAATATTTTTTTTATAATATTACTGTAAATTATTATATTAAACATAATAAAAGCTTATTACTTGCCTAAATATTTTTAAAAATTAAGTTTTGTAATAATAATAAGTTATTTTTTCAATTAAAACGCTATTAAAAGCATTAAAATGTATTGATTTATCATAAAATGGGCTTAAAATACATTTATATAAAGTAAGATTTCTTTCAAATATCTTTATATAACACAAATACAGTTGTTTGATCATTAACATTGGATTAAATAATAGCAAAAATTAAAATTTTTGTTAAAATTTATCCATTTCAGTGTTTTAAAGTTGTTTACTATTATTTTAATTAAAAAATTTAAAAAAATACATAAATTTAATCATTATAAATCTTATGGAATTACAAAAAAAGAATGTATACAATTAAAAATAGTATTATTTTGACATTTTATATGATTAACATTGTTAATCATATAATTTTTGTCTAAAAATTGAGTAGAAATATATATTTTATATAGAGAATAATTTTTTACTTTTTTTAATATTTTTTTGATATTAATAAAAAAACCATATGAAATATTAAATTATACATTGTTTTTTTTTCAGCCAATACTCTTTAATAAATAGAAAATGACTTTAGAAATATATAAAATTTAAATTGTAAATAATATTTAAATTTTAATTAGTTTTATCTATTCATTTATATATATTTTATAGTAATGATATTGTAAAAAATCAGGATTTATTAATGTTAATAATTTTGTTTAATGCAATTTATATAGTATAAGTTAAATATAATATTTTATCAGTTAAAATGTCATTTTTTGTGTGTAAATCTGGACCATTAATAATCTTGAATTAAGAATAGAAGTTTCTAGAATGTTCTTAAAAAAATTATAGTTCACTTTCAAAAGTTGGTTTTTATCAATAAAATAATCATGTTGTATGAAAAAAAAATTAAAAACTATTTTAGACGTATTAAACTGTTTATTAGCTAGCTGATAAAAATGAAAATATGATGATTCATATGTAGAATTAAGTGAATATATTTATCCAATACTCAAGCTTAAATATTTTATTGAATGATATGTGGTATTTAAAATTTAGTAAAGGAAGTATGTTTAACCTTATTAAACTAATAGAGATAGTTAAATTATACAAACTATTACAATATTGTATTAGTTTTCAACTTATTTTTTTAAGAATGAAGTTTGTTTGTTATTTTGCATGTCTATATAGTAAAACAATTTTTGAATCTATATAACAATACATCATGGTCCTATTGAGTGATTGGTTAATTTATTTTGATGAATCAGACTTTTATGAAAAGAATAACAAGTCAATAGTGACATTAAATTGTAGAATGTAGTTATTATCCAAGTGAAATCATGACTCTTGATATATATTCATAAAAATATGAGTAATATATTAATAGTAATAAGCTAGAAATTACATATAACTAATTTTACAAGAAGTATATTTTTAATATATATTAAGAAATAAAATGTTTGAAAAAAAATGAGTACAATTAAAGAATGATGTGATGAGATAGATCATACTATTTAATAACAGCCAAAATACTTTTTTGTAGGCTCACAAAGAAAAAAACAACAATAAAGAATGGGATATACAAAATATTGAATGAAAAAAATAATGTAGATATATTAATAAAAATATAGCATGCTATAAAATATGAAAAAGTGACCATAATCGATAACTATTAATAGTATAATCCTTATAGCGGTATAACAAGATATAAGGTGATAAATAATTAGTATAGTTTCACAAAAAATTTATCATGTTAAATATTACAAAAAAACACACATTTATTAGGAGAATTCCTATTTAAAATATCATGATGACAATAGTTGAAATCTAAGCATTTCATAGACAAATAACTACACAATGGTTAATTGGAAAATAACAACAAAGATATTGAAATTGATAGTCCAATATGTATATTGAAATATATAAACATTACACACAAATATACATGTGTATGAAAATGTCTAAATAGATATATCATATTTAATAAATGATGGATTATTAGATGATAGCGAAAAAATTTACATGTAAATAGGAAGTAGTAGAGATATGTGATATTTATTAGATGAGTAGATAGAATTCATAGAATAACATTACTGAACATTTAATATATTCAAAAATATTACAGAAATAGAATTGGCATTGTTATAAAAGATTGCAGGACTTTTTTTTGACTTTTTTTTGTATATTACCTTCACGATGTTTACGAATAAGACGAACCAACTGTTGAAAAATATCTTCAACTCCTTTACGAGTTTTAGCTGATGTTTCATAATAGGGTAGACTCCATTTTTTTGCTTTATCTAAAGCTTCACTGTTAGAAACAGAAGGATTTGGTATGTCACATTTGTTTCCCACCAATATCATCGGTACATTGTCAGTATCTTTAACTCTTTTTATCTATGCAAATATGTGGATCAATGTAACTAAAATAGATAATTATTACTTGTTCGTAAAAACTATTCATATCAGCAAATGACTTTGGATCATTTAAAGCAAAAATTAAAAGAAAACCTTGACCATTACGCATATATTGTTCTCTCATTGCGCTATAAAAATAAATTATCAATTGAAATATACACTATTTAACACTACACCAACATCTAGTAGTAGTGATAGGATTAGATAGTAATTGAATATAAATATCAAACAAACTATATATTATACCTATATTCTTCTTGTCCAGCAGTATCAAGTATATCCTAAAATAAAAATATTATAATTAAAAAAACCCCCATTAACTACAATAAAAATATATTGTCAATAACAATGCGCACACACATCTATATATATATGACAAAATATAAACATACCAATAGACATGTCTCTCCATCAACAACCACTTGTTTTCTATAGCTATCCTCTAAAAATAATATATATATCATCAATTAAAATAATAATAAATATAGATACCAATAGTAGGGTCGTAATCATCAGCAAAACTAATTTCAAATTATTAACCATTGTCATATTAAGGAAAAAAAAATAATTATAAAAAATTATCATACCAATTTTGTATAAATTGAAGTGTAAGAGCACTTTTACCGACACCACCAGCTATATTATAATTTTATTATTAATAATCTTAATTTTTAACAATATTTGCTATTTGATTATAGATATACATCCGACAATAACCAATTTATATTCACTCATAAAAATATTGCAATCACTTATATGAATAAATAGAACTTCTGATGGTAGCCAACTTATTTCAATTCACTCCAATGTTATCCAATGCCACAGCTTCGTAAGGTATTATGATACGCCCAGAAGTGTTATTGAACATCGGATACAAGTATTATGTATAGAGTAAGAGGATTAATGTTTTATAATTAGTATTTTCAAAATAGTCTATATAACAATGTGTTTCACATTTAATATCATATTATTTTACTATAGTTTTCATTTTTTTTTAATAAGAAATTATTTCCTATTAAAACATCACTTTTATATATACTACTACCACCAATTCAATACTTGATTAGTAGATTATTGCAGATTATAGCAACATATCAGGCATGCTCATCCAATATATTATGTATAATTTTTTCATTGTTGCAATAATAAACATACATTATTTAAATATAAACAACTTCATTTATCTATCATTACTTTAACATATAAAAATTAATTATTAATATATATTTTACTGTATATTAGTTTTACATATTAATTGTTCAATCTGTTAATAGTTTGTTCTGTTTGATTGTTATATAACTGTTTAATAATAATCATATCCACATCAAAACTATTTCTATGTATTTTTCATATATATACTACTACTGGTTAGTGGATCAATACTATTAGTCCCTATTGTAATATTTTAATCTCAAAGATGAAATTACATGTAGGCTTAATCTATTTGTCATGGCATTTATTAACGGTTACTATGGTGATGATTACATATATTCACGAGCTTAAACAACAACAAAAATATTTATCACCTAAATGCAAAATAAAATAACCAATTCATACACACATATATATTTAACATTAACCAAATCATAATCAATAAAAATTGGTAACATATTGTAATATAAAAAGATGAAACTATTTATAACATATACCAGCAATTATATATTTATAACTGCATAAATTAAGCTATTAATGTTATTAACATATTTTAACATGATATACCACATCAAATAAATTAAAACTATTTTTAAGTTTAAATATAATATAAAAATAAGTTATAAACATGATTAGATTTAAATATAACAATATGCACTATTTTATAACAAACATACCTCAACATAATTATGAAACTCGCGCATATAATTAACGTGTAAAAATGTGTGAATATTTGTAATGGCTATTGTTTCACATGATTAAGTACACCTAAAAAGGTATAATAATATTCATAAGAATCCAATATATATTACCTAAATATATGTGTTTATACTTTTAAATATACAAGTTCTTCTACCTACTATCAATTATAAAGTTATGGTCTATTTAATCTCAAGTAATTACCCAACAATATTTTTAATAAGAGATTAAAATTCGGACAATTATTAAATAAAATATTTCATTTACGATTGATACCTTTAATATACAAAATGAAAGATATAACGGTGAGACTATCAATCTATTTGAATAAAATAGAAAATTAAGTAATTTATATGTAAACCATACTATAGATGATGAAACTAATATTTTATTCACAAAAATAGACTGTAATAAAATGATTTCTAATGAATAAATGTTAGTTAAATACAGCTATTTATACTCTCTACATATAATGCAATATAGTAGTATAATTAGATTAACAATTCATTGGTGTCAATACTCCAGGTTATTATTTTGTTGAATCGTATAGAATAAAACTAAATTTTCATTTATATAATTATTCTATTCAATACATATAAAATTAACATAGTATTATATTGTACTATTAAATAGTTCACATTTTTTAACTATAATAATATATATACAAATTTCTTGAATTTATTTTAATACTAATAATAAATTGAGTATTTTCACCAATATAGTTAAAAGTATTCGCTAAGATACCTACTAAATGACCTTATTTTCTTGATTTTTCTATAAGTACATTCATATGATAGCTTATATTAAAATATCTATCAGTTTTATTGCTATTAATGTATCATATCATTAATTCACGTAATATCGAGTAATTCATTAATGGATTCACTTACTACAAACGTAAACCGACTGCCAATACTTTTCTCGGTAATCTTCAAACTGAACACCGATCTTTTACGAATAAAAATTTGTTTAGAAAGAAATGAGTTTATATGATTATCTTTGTATTTTATCATAATCTAATAATAATAATAATACAACTTTGTCATGCTTAATATAATTTTTCATCTGAATAATATTACGATTATGGTTACGAGATTAATCGTAAAGAATGTATTAACTTAATATTTACACCATCAATCGATTCAAATCATAAAAATCACGTTAATACCCATTTTTTCACATATTCTATATTTCAACAATTATTTTCAAATTGTTTCTTATAATACACTCTCTATAGTCATTACATTTTAGATTTATTTGAATTTAAATTTTTTTTTTTCAAAAGATGTCTGATTATTTATTCATGTAGCTTATATTTTTCTATTATTTATTAGAATATTCTTTATAATGACGTTGATATCAATGCGCATGCGCACTAAAACAGTTAATGGCGTCAGTTATTAAATACATAAATCTTAGAGCTATGTTAATACAACTAAAAAGCTATATCATTTCATTGATTGTAGTTGATTAGGTTTATATTTATAGATTTTTTTAGATATTTATTACTAATATCACCTCTGATTTTTTATTGTGGTTGTTCAGTTTTTTCCAAGCAAAAACCAAAAGAGGATATTCATTTCTGTTTTTAAACTATTCATGTCAATATCCAAGTTCTATATTGTAATACTAATATGTATAAAATCAAATGTAATATAATAACATAAAAACTTACATATCGTGCTTATTTCGAGTGATTGTTTACCTGTTAGAAAATTTGAATATAATTATGGCATATGTAGTTATTAATGTCTCAATATAAAATGATAGTGAAACCTAAACATGTTTTAAATACTTCAGTAATGAATATACATCTAAAAGATAAATTTTTGATATAAAATTATTTGAAACATGATAAATTGTATTAAAAAAAATTACAATCACATAGATATTACCATCATCAACAGATATGTTTGGTTATGATGAAATAATCTAATCAGTTAAACATACGCAGGTAAATTTAATGTTTAAAGAAATAATTTTATGAAACTATATATATTTACAAAGAGAAAAATTTGATTTTTTTAAAAATAGTATAAAATTTTAAGAAATGTAAAATAAAACCTACAAAAAACCATTATGTAATATTCTCCTACTACTCACGAATTAAGCCGATGTTATGACGAGCAATGGAGAGAATGCAAAAGAAAACAAGAATGAAGATATCAATAAAACATTACCATTAATTTATCGAAATAATATTAATAAAATGAAACTTGATGATGAAGAAGATGATATTGCAAAAGAACTTAATATTGATGCTTATGATGCTGATACACTTAATCAAAGTATAGTCAAGGTGGCAAAGGATTATTTCAAAAAAAAAGTAATAATTTACTACTTTTTAAAACAAATTATTTTAATAAAGAGCAATAAATATATTGATAAAGAACGTGACAATATTATATTAAAAGATGATGATGATTATTCATCCAATGAAATTGTATATCCTGCAACAGAATTTGCATATTGTGATAAAGATAACACTTCCAATAGTGATACAAACAGTGGTATACTCAAAAAATCTTTAATATGTGTAGATGATTCAGATATTAGTTATTATAATCTTCGAATAAGGTAGATAATTGAATAATAAATAGATATTTTCAGAAATAAATACACAAAATTTATAGTAAAGTAGGACAATTACCCCTTAAAATAGTAGGAAATACTGTTAAGCTACATTCTGGATATGAATTACCAAATTTTTTGTGGAATAATCTATTTAAGTAAGTTTTTTTAAGTGACCCTAGACTTTAAATTATTTCCATTAGTTATCAAAAAGATTGTATTCATTGGTTATGGGATATACACATGAAAAAATGCGGTGGTATTCTATCTGATGAGATGGGTCTAGGAAAAACTATTCAAATTATAGTTTTTTTATCAGGCCTTCATTATAGCAATATTAACTGTGGAAATTCATTGTTAATAAAAATTATATAACTATAATTTAAAATAATAATAACTATAGATTTAATGGGTTGGGATGTATACTTATTTTATGTCCTTCAACACTACTTAAACAATGGGTTAATGAATTCCATGTTTGGTGGCCTTGGTTTCGTATCATTATTTTCCATAACTCTAATCCTAATAAACTTTCATTAGTATGTTTAACAATTTTATGCCCCAATTCATATAGTTGATAAATATTATAGCAAAAAAAGATACTTAGAACATGTACAAAAATTGATGGCACGATTGTTGTAACAACATATAATACATTAATACTACACAAACAGTTATTTTTAAATATCCAATGGGATTATGTTATATTAGATGAGGGCCATAAAATTAAAAATCCTGACATTGAAATAACATTAACAGTTAAACAGGTTTGAATTCATCTCTATTTTATACACTTTTTCTTACTCTCAACTTAAATTTGTTATATTTATGCTTTTAGTTTCAAACTCCACACAGAATAATATTAAGTGGTACACCAATACAAAATAATCTTAAAGAGTTATGGTCACTTATCGATTTTGTTTGCCCAAGATTGCTAGGAACACTCCCTTCGTTTATGGAAAATATTGCTAGCCCTATTGCTCAAGGTGGCTATGCTAATGCATCAAAACTACAAGTTATGAGCTCCTATAAAACTGCAAAAGTGTTACAAAATATCATTGAACCATATATATTAAGAAGAACAAAATCACAAGTTAGTAAAACTTTAAATTTACCACCAAAAAAGGAAAGAATACTTTTTTGTAAATTGACTCCCTATCAAGTTGAGCTTTACAAACAATATCTAAATAGTGGCCAAGTAAGAGCTGTATTAAGTGGAAATGCTTCGGTAATTTATAATTATATTTATTTAATTATATTGTATTTCTATCATAAATTAGCTACTACAAGGGTTGGGACAGCTTAGAAAATTATGCAATCATCCACATCTCTTTGAAGACCATTCCAGAAATAGTATGGTAAATAAAGGATCTAGTATGTATGAAGAATTATTTAATAAAAGTACAAGTTTTTTTATGCAATCTGGAAAAATGATAGTTCTAGAAGCACTTTTAAAACGCTGGAAAGTACTTGATCATAGGGTTCTTCTATTTTCTCAATCAAGAAAAGTAATCACTGTTATTTAAAATTTATTTATACAGTCTACTTTTTTAGATGCTAGATCTTATTGAAAAGTTTCTCTGCACTTTCAATTATAAATATTTACGTATGGATGGTACTACATCAATAAATCAACGAGATAACATCATTAACCAATTTAACAATGTAAATCTATAGCCCAATTTTTTTTGTATAATACATTTTTGTGTAAATAGGATACTGAAATTTTTATTTTTCTACTAACAACAAAAGTTGGTGGTGTTGGTCTAAATCTTACATCAGCTAATCGAGTAATTATTTACGATCCAGATTGGAATCCATCTACAGATGTTCAAGCAAGAGAAAGAGCATGGAGAATTGGCCAAAAAAACGATGTTACAATATATCGATTAATATCAAGTGGAACTATCGAAGAAAAAATTTATCAACGGTAATTAATACACTTAATATATTATAATGTTTCCATTTTTACATTATAGGCAAGTTTTTAAACAATTTTTGTCAAACAAAGTACTTGACAATGCATCCCATACAAGAAATCTTTATCAATTTAAAGATATACATGATCTATTCACCTACAACGATACATCTATCACTGATACCAGCCACCCACAACAACAACTATATAATCAATCGACTGAAATATCCATTAATAAAAGTTGATTTAACTGCTATAATTTTAATTATGGAGTAATTATATTTAGCTCCTACAGTTCCCAATCTTATTCGTGTTGAAAATAAAGAGCATCATAATGGTTGTAATAATGAATATGACAATGATATAAAAAAAACTGAACCCAGTTCACTTTTAAAGAGACCCAAATTGGATGCTACCCAGGTTGAAGATTGCCTTTTAAACTATTTATTGAAAAAAAATAAAAGTTATACAAAAGTACATTATTTTTGTTAATTCATTTCAAAATAGATCTTTATAAAGCAATTGAATATGATCAAGTTGATAGCAATAAAAAGAAAATAGATCTAGTGGTATTTGAGGAAGAAGCTAATCGTCGTGCAAAAGAAGCTCTTGCATCTTTAAAAAAGTCAGTTTTAAATGAATCAAATAATCCATACTATTCTCTAACATGGACAGGAAAACATGGCCTTAATTATGAAACTAATCAAAGCAAGTTCTCTTATTCATCACAATCAACATCTAACAACATAAAATCTCGTAAACGTACACATTGTTCCAAGAAAAAACCACCATCTTCAAAAGATTTACTTAAATCACTTACAACAAAAAACACAATAATTGAATCAAAAGAACAACTAGATAAACAAGCTATTTTTAATGATCTTTTAACATTTTTAAAAAATTTTGGTGGTTCAGTTACATCAAATCAAATTATTTCTCGCTATGATTCATCAGTTGAACAAGGACTAGATACTGAAGTGTTTGTTAGGGTTTTAAAAAGTATGTGCTCATTTACTCCATCAAAACCCGGATCTAAATCTGGAAAATGGTCATTAAAACCGGAATTTATATAACTTCCAGTTTGTCATTATTTGTACATATTTTTTTCGTCTATTTATATATACTTTTCCATTGGTCATTGTTTATATATACATACTGATACTATATTGTTATCATTACACCATAAATTGGAACTTATATTTACGATTCTATAACCAATAAGACAAATATATAATTTTGTCTAGTATAACATTTTTTTTATTTGCTATTCATTAGGTTTTACCAGTTACTTTCCAGTAATCTGACAACCCTACTAATTGCTTGACAATTTAGATAATAAATTTCAGTAGAATCAACATTATGAAAGAATATACTTCTTTTTTGCATAAAAGGGCTACTTTTCAAGTGGAATTTAGGCCACTCTATTTGAATCTAAATAATAGACATGTGCATTGGTTTGACAAGTGTTACATTGAATAAAATTCTTTCTAACCGCTTCAAATACAAACAATTAATCTAAATCATTTAAAATAAATTTTTTTATTGCAATTTAAGAAATGTATACTTTATTTTTATAAAGTTTTTTATTTGAACAAGACGTTACATTTAAATTGTTTCCGGATAGAGTCGTGACCATATCGTAGATAATGAACTGTTTAAGGTGTCACTCACTTTATAATTTTAAAAAACTCTGCCTTTTTATACTGAGAGAAATAAATAATCTGATTATAAAGTGTTTAAATAATTTTTAAAGGAATAAGGTAGTTTAACTAACTTATATGGTGTAATTGGTCTTTACAGAACTTAAGGATGCGCAAAACGCTTGAGTTAGCAGCTTAGTGAAATCACCGTTTGCAAAAGCAATGAGAACATTTTCCAACCAGCCTAATAATAATGTCACGGTAGAGGTAGAAGAAGAAGATACAAATCAGGTATGACTGATGCTTTTATTTTTAAGCTGATTTTTTGAATTTTAACCATTTATAGGAGATATCTATTGAAACAAATAACCCAAACAATGCTAATAACACAAGACATGTAAGTTGGACTGATAGTACAATTGATAACGAAAATATGGGTAAAAAAAGTTCTAAATGTTGTTGTGTCTACCATAAACCACCTCGATTTGATGACGATGGTAATCCTCTCTCTAGTGATGATGATGATGATGATGATAGCCATAAATGTGATGATAGTAACTGTTGGATGGCACCATCATCGTATCATGGAAAATCAAAATAAGCTTTTGTATGCAATAGACATTTATCTAATACAAAATGTTTGTAGGCATCTTTTTCCCAAGGAATGGTTATTGTGTCAATAAATCATTGTTTAATATTTATTCATCATACCTATTTAGAGGTTACCTATTGTGTAGCTTATATTAAGCTTTCAATTTAAATATTTTTACGTCTATACTTTATATCAAATATTAACTGCATTCGGAACAAAATAGTAGTTACATTACAGTTAGAAATTATTTTCATCTGTATGTTATCCATATTACCGTATTGATATCGCATAGGTGTTATTAGTTAGGTGATCCTGTTAAAAAATCATTGACAGCGACGTATTCATCTAAGGTTGAGTGTATTTAGTTGTTTACATGAGTTTGGTAGATGCGCTTCTTAGATATAACAAGTATATGCTCTCACAAGAGACTTGGCAATAATCAGCGTATGTCGATACTATCAAATGGTATTATGAACAAGATGCGAACATTGTGTGGACTATGGCTTTCTATGAAAGCGCATGCCATTGTTGGCATTAGGTTTAGATAAATATATCTTTAACTTTTTTTAATGTATATTTGTATATATATATATATATGCAAATATGGGTATAATGGTTTCTATGTAATGCTTCTCTTTGGATTGTTGTATACTTGAAGGAGGTAACACAGGCATAATGAGAGAGTATATTTATTTGAGACAGCATTTTTTCGTTAAATAGACGTTTAATAAATCGATCGTTAGTTGGTTTGTATGATTGAAAGTTAAATATTTCTATTATAGATAAGTCAGATATAATATAAATACTGCTGTAATAAATTAGCTCTAATATGGATATGGTACGATTATATAAGTCCGAGAGGTTTAAAAAATTGTTTTCAACGATAAAATTTATAAGAAAATCAGTGACAAAAAAATCACTTATAAATGAAAAATTGACATAATGACTAGACATGAGAAAGTGATTATTAACAAGTAGGAATTAACCTTGGGCAATAGGTCTTTAAAGAATATAAGGTATATTTTATGACAAGAAATATGTACATATTCAATTAAATTTCAGTAGAAAAAAGTAAATCTGCATATACATATATAAATTAAGCTACATAAATGCGACTAGAACAACAATAATGTTAATATAAAATTTAGAACTAGTTTGTATTGTCTTCTTCCTCATCAACAACTTGACCAGATGATGTAGATTCTTTACCATCATCTGTATTATTATCATCAGTATCTAGTGATGAATTTTTTGTGCCAGTTAAATTTAATAGATTAGTGTTGATATCACTAGCGCTTTGGTGATCGCTAGTTATACTATCGATTGGTCCGATATTTGGTGTATTTTCAGATACGAAAGGAGATCTTCTTAATTTGATTAGTGGAACAGTGTTATTAGTTGAATTTGTTGTATTTGATGTTCCAACTGGAGTAATAGGTTCCAGCTTACTGTTATTAATTAGGGTTGAACCAACGTTATCAACCTCTTCTGACCTTAAAAAATGACATTACAAAACGAAATAAATGCATAGAAAAATATGATTAATTACTTGAGAGTGGTATCAAAAAATGGTTTGAATGGTTCTGATGTAGCATCAGTATTGGTGGAATTACTATTTACATCGGTATCAATTGTATTTGACAAGTTTTCGGATACATTATTAACTGATGGAGATTCAACATAGGATTTTTTTGTTTCAAATTCATCAATAAAAATGTTAGTTAATGATGGATCATTTGTCGATGTAAGAGATCGCTTTTGAGGTCTTTTAAACAAGGTATCATCGATGCTTTGATATTGAGAGCTAATGCGATCATTTGGATTTGTCGCTGCATTATTAGAATCAAATTTTTGATCATCTTCTATAGTTTTTATCTGTTGAATAGGATTATTAATTACTTGTGATTGATGAGAATTGTTATGCGTAGAAGCCAAGGTGTCATCGGTTGAGGGTAACTTTGAGTTCACTAATTCAACAGAAACATTTACATGCTGAGATGAAGGACTAACTGCTATAGTTTTACGGCGAACTAACGCACGATTAAGTAACTTTTTACCAAGAGGTTGGATGTTTGATGTAGACACACCTTTTGTGGGGCTGATTTTTCGTAGAGCTGATTTCAAAGCTTTACGTTTGGTATTAACAGTAGGTGGTTTAACATCTTCAACATCATCCGGAGGCTTAATTTCAGAAAAAATCGATGGCAATGATGATTCATTAGTTAAATTGACAGCTGATGAAGGAATTGGTGTAGATGAATTGTTAACACATTTAGCAAATAAGTTTTGGCTATTATCAGCCAACTGTGATGAGATACAACTACTAACACTAACATTACTATTCATATCAGGTTGTGGTAGCACAGACGAATTAACAACATTATTTTGTGTGCAATCACTTGCTTCTGTTATAATATTATCATTTATGGATGGTACATCCAATGGTGGAACTATTCTAGAGTATGCTTGTTTTGATTGGATTACATCACCCATCACTAAAGGAGTGTCAGATATTCTATCATGAATAGGAATTGGATTAATAATAGGAGGTTTAGATGAACTTGTAACATCATCATTAGTAGTAGATGCTGACGAATGATCAGTGTTTTCGCTTGAAACCACTTTATTCGGTATGTTTTCATTTTTTCTACTCTTCTCACTAATGTGCTTAGTCAAAAGATCAAATTTTTTTTCCAAGTTGCTGTAGTCAAAAGAAAGTTTTTTATATTTATTTACTAATTCTAAGTGCTGCTGTGCATTGAGCTGCTGAACAGAAGTAACTGAAGCAGTCTCAGAATACTTTTTTGTTTCTTGAATTTGCTGCAATTTTAGTTTTAAACGTTTCACTTCCTCCTCTAATAGCGTATTTTTAGTTTTGGATTCATGTAAATGTTTATTAATTATAATAAGTTCGTCAGATGTTGTAGCAGTTTGAGGAGGATGAATTGATGGTAAAGGATCACATGTATTACTGTGAGCAGATTGGGTCGATTTGGTAGCTTTCACTCCATCTTTGTACATGGAAGCAATAGTATGAAGAGTATCACACTGTGCTATTGACTTTTTCAGCTCATTTTCAAGTGAAACAATTTTAGATGACAACAATTTATTCTCATTTGTAAGTAAAGTAATTCGTTCTGTATTCTCATTAAGCATCCTTTCCTTGTCCGCCACAGCTTCATTTAGTTTATTTTTGTAATTGCCGATTTCAGCACTTAAATTAGATATTCGTTCATTGAACATATCAGCTTTAGACTTATCAGTAGACTGCTTTATTTGAAGACTTTTTAATTTTTCACTTAGTTCGTTGTTACTTTTTGAGAATGATGCAACTTGAGACTTTAATTCATCACAATGCTTTTCAGCATACATAAGCTGTTGCTTAAGATGATCAACCTCACATGCAGCCGTTTCGGATTGAAGATTTTTTTTTGATAGTTGATCATTTAAAGCTTTAGATTCACATTTAACAATGTTAAGTTTCTCTTCAAGAGACTCGCACTTGGACTCTAATTCATTGACCTGTTGTTTAAGCTGGGAATTAAGTAACTCGAGATCCTTTAACTTCATGGTCTGATCAATCATGCTGCTAGTATCATTCAAAATACTACGTTCAGCAACCAAACTAGCTTCAAGATCATGACAACCTTGTTCAAGACGCTCACATTTAATTTTATATTTAAAGCATTCTGATTTTTGTGATTCAAGACGAGTCTCAAGAATTTCTTTGTCCCTACGCAAATATTTAATTAATTCCCATAACTCTTCAATACTCTTAGTGCCATCATCACCCAAATAATTTGAGCTTTCTTTGATATCATTGTTATCATTTAGTGAAGTAAATGAGGATAACAGTCGAGGGACTGGCACTGCTGACTCTTTTAATGACGTTATCTGTTTCATCAATAATTCTACTTGATTGCTTAAAATATTATTTTGTTCAATAATACTTTTTTGTTGAACAATTTTATCACTATTTTCTAATTCATATGCATCAACTCTTGACTTATATTCAGACTGGAGAGAATCTAATTTACATTTTAATCTTTTAATTTCACTTTCACAGTGGTAAGATTTTTTAACCATATCTTCATATTTTTTAGTCATGTCTTTCAATGAAGTAATATCGTCTGCATGACCTATCAGTTCCATTTCATATTTGTCGCGAAGTTGTTTTAACAGATTATTAAGATGCTCTCTATTTTCATTCCATGATTGTTCACGTTGTTTAAGTGCCTCAATTTCCAGTAACAGTGGCTCAACTTTAATATTTTGTTGTTTATCAAACTGACTGATTTGAGTATCTTTATCGACAATTTGATTTTCAAGTGAAATAATTTTTGAGTTGAGTTGTTCAATTTGATTGTTTTTATTTGAAATACATGATTTTAATTCATGAATTTCATTGTCAAGATTAATCTTGCACGTATTCCATAGACTAACATTTTTCTCAAGGTTTTCTTCGGCAGCAGCCGACACAACTAATAACTGTTCAACTTGTTTCTTATAAGAATCCAATTGCTCTTGTAATTGTATAACATTCTCAGTACCGTTAGGTTCATTAGGTTTTTGGATAGAACTAGTATTGGGTACTATTGAAGATGTGGATGACACCCCAGCTCTGCTTTCCTCAATCAACAATTCCTGCTTTACAGATAGCATTCTTGAAATAGTGTCATCTTTTTCTCTTAATTCCTGCCTCAACTTTTGAATATCGATATGATATCGGGTGTCATTATTTTCTTGAGCTTCTTTTAGTTGGAATCGCAAACATTTGACTTCTTCTTTCAGTTCATCTATAAAATTAAGCATTTTTATATTTGAACTATTTTCCTTATATTCCAAGCTATTTTGAATATCTTGAATGCATGAAAGTAGTTGTCCGAAATTATTAGTCTGAGAATTTTGAGCTTCTAACTGTGATTCCAAATACTTGGATGTTTCTCTAAGGTGAACATTTTCATTACTTAGCGTCAGGTGCATGTGTTCAAGATTGTTTATTTTTTCTGTCATCTCATCTTGGTTATTTTTAAAGGATGCTACACTTTCTTTAAGTTGTTTGTTAAGCAGATCTAGCTGAATTAATTTTTCTTCTTTCAAACGATATTCTTTATTTGAATGTTGTAGTGAGCTTTCTAGATTAGAACATTTTTCTTCTGATACTTTAAGCTGAGATTCCAACTGTGATATTTGCGACTGTAGAAAACATGTCTTATCATTTAATCGACATACTTCCAGACGTGCTTCATTCAACAGTTCCACTTTATTATTCAATAATTCTTGATATTGTTGTCTAAAAATTTCAAAAGACCCACTATTATTCAATTTACTTACAGCGGCACCAATATCAGATTTTATGCCATCCAAATGGACATTATCATGACCAGTATTTTGATCATTAGTGGCCACCATAAGAATATCAAGCTGTTTCTTAGTAGTTTCATAAGTTCGTGTCATATGCAAAACTTTATCTGAAAGGGTTTTAATTTGATTGTTTGCTTCATTAAGTCGATTTTCATATTCAGAAACTGTTTTTGGATCGGCTGTAAGTTGATCTACCTTTGTTTTTAAATTTCTGCACAACAATAGTAATTTCATATTTTGATTTTGAAGTTGTTCAACAGTGTTAAATATTAATGATGAGTTTATAGCATTATCAACATATTCCGTTTCCAGATTACCAAATTCTTCAATATTTGTAGAAAAACTAATGTTAGGAAGAGCAGTATCAGATTCACCTGGTAAGAGTAGATGACGTATCTGAGATGACAAATCTTGAGTCAACTGAGTTAGTGAAAGCTTTTGTTCAACCAATTGAGCATTATCACTCTCAAGTTTACATATTTTTTCCTCCATCATGCTAATCATAGATGATGTTTCAATCATATTTTTAGAAAGGTGTTCAGCATAAAGCTCAGATCTATTTTTTTCTTCAGTGAGAATGCTTTTTTCATTTTTAAGCAATTCAGTTTGCTTCACTGCATCCTCATATAATGCAGATAGTTTCAAAATTTCATTTTTCAAATCTTGAATTTTATCCAATGATTTACTATATTCGGTATATATCTGAGTAATGGTGAAACCTTTTTTAAGAAGTTGAGCTGTACTTTGAGCTAACGGTGATAGGAATTTATTAAGAACAGAATCATTGTTAAGAGATAGACTGCGATTGTAATTACTTGATTCGAGTGTTGAGGTATTTTTTTCATGATTACTAGCACTGAGTGTATCACCAATTTTACTTGAGTCTAATAAGGTTTGTGCAACAGAAAGTTCATCCTGTAATGATTTAATTTTAGATTCATACATATCAACATTATCGTTCCATAATTTACTACTATCATTGATGCTTGTCATGAGATTTGAATTTTCTTTCTCTAATTCATGAACTCGATTAATTAATTCATTTTGAATCTCTCGATGTTTATTAATTGTATTTGATAGGTCATTTTTTTCTTCATTCAACAAATCACGCAACCTATTACTGGAATTTAGTTCTTTTTCTAATTCCATTTTTTCCATATTTAAAAGGGATTCATTATGTGACGCTTTATCTATAAGTTTTTTATAATTTTCTTGGACCTTCTCTAAATGTTGTTTTAACGCAATAATACTATCATTTAGATGAGTGATTTCCAAATTTTTTTGATCCTCTAATGTTTGGAATTTAACAGACAATTCACTGTTTTGTCTTTTCAATTTAATAATTTCATTGGACTGATTCGAAATGGTTTCTAAATGTTGTTTGACTTGATTTTCAAACATTTCAGATTGATGGGTTACTAGTTTTTTTCTCCATTCATTAAGTGTACCATTTTGAGTAAATTCATCAAGCTTGGCTTGTAGTTCAGACTTTGTTGCATTTGCCTTTCTAAGTTTTTCAACGTTTTCCTTCCATTGTTCATCTAGTTGTTGAATGTGAAGGTCTTTGCGATTAATTATAGCTAAAAGTTCATTTTTCTCAGACATTAACAAGCTATTTGTACTCTTGAGAGATTCACACTCACGTTGTAGTGATGAAGTGCTATTATTTAACTTGGCTTCATATTCTTTTTCAATGTCAGATATTTTTGTTGTTTTATCATTTAAATCATTTTCTAATTTTTCTATAGTTGATTGTTGTTGGTTAATGAGCTTTTCATTGTCAGCTAATTTATCCTTCAATCTATTTTGCTCATTTTCTACTGTGAACTTTTCCTGCATACATTGATGATAGTGTGTTATAAGTCTTTGTTTTTCCAGAATAAATTCATTATAATACTTTTTTAATGCAGCAAAAAAATCATTTTTGCGATCAAATTTTTCAAATGAAGAAATTATTTCAACTTTATTAGGACAATCTTTTAATATATTTGACAATATATCATCCATAGTAAAATATTAAATGTTATTGACTAAAACTATATTTAATTTTTTAATAAAATCATTTAATTAATAAAATACAAAAAATACCTCTTTTAAGCAGTTTTACTCAGTACTAATCGCGCAATCTTAGTTAACCAAGCGACCGCCAACGATTGGTTATATCTTCGTACTATTTCGGTTAATTTTGGCTATGAACCAATCATAATTTATAAAAAATTATTATTTATTAAAATTTAAATATTTTATTAGTTAATAAAGAATTTATGTTAAATTTTATAACTTAGAAATAATAAAACTACACTTGATTAGGCAACTATATAATTGTATCAATATTAACTCCTACTTACGAGATAACATGTTCTAACATAAATTTGATGTAATTAAATTTTAAGAGTATGTGTATCACGCTACTATTTATTTGATAGTAAAAAATTTTATAAGTGATAAATGTCAATGAATTTTACTATTGATTAGTTATTGGATAGAAGCGGGGGTCATGTTTATTATGAATTTGAACTATTCTGACATTGTAAACTATTAAATTTATACGTAATTGTATGATAAATAAAGCATATTTATATTGAATATGGATATAATTCAAAAAATATTCACAACTTTTAAAGATCTACATTTTCTTAATTTCTTACTCAACATTAAGTATTTTAAAATAAAGAAATATGCCTATAGTAAACAAAAGCAGCGGTTAATAATTTCAGTTGTACTAATTACAAAAAAATTAATTTAACAATATGTTATTTTTATGTAAAAATAGAATTATAAATGTTTTATTATTTTATACATCTTAAAAAAACCAGTATGTATCCAGAGTGTCGTATAGTAGCAGTACTTAACAAGTCGGCATATTGGTACCAAATATTAAGAGTTATGCGCAGGCGCAGATCACACATGACTTAATAAGTTGCAAGTAGAGAATGAAAGTTTTATAAATAGTACAGACATAAACAATATATGTATTCATTAAAGATATTGAATATATGTATGTAAATAATGGTAACATTTATATGTAAATATAAATTATTATGGAAGCAAGCATATGAAATCATATTACACTATATTACTCAATATATATCATTCAAATACATTTAAACGTATTTACTTCTGGTCTCTTTTATAGAATACTATATGAATAAGGTAAATGGATTGATTTTTGAAAGAAAATAAATTGTAAAAATAATATACTGTGGCGACTTAAATTTTTTCCAAAGAGTCTCTCAACTTTTATGAGATAGTAAATCATCATAATTTTTGTAAAAACTGCACAACTAACTAAAAAGAGTAAGATTTATTATAATAATTATGGTAAAAGTATTTAAAATCTAGAATAACCTTCTATAATGACAAAGCAAAAAAAAGCTACATTAGAGCCTTGGTTGACATGGATATAATATAAAGTCTATGAAAAAATGAGATATAATTTATGTTTTGATAGTTGTAGCATATGAAAAATATATATAGTATACTCTATAGATGATAAAACCTGAGAAATATTCTTGGATTATACCTACGATCGATGTTACAATGAAAAACTCTCTTATTTCTAATCTTAACTAAAGAATAGTAACGATACTACTTTTACTGTGTCTATTATGAATGATTACTGTAGTAATGGTTAGTAAGAGTGAAGATATTGCCACAACTGTTGCAGAGATTAGAGTAATTTTGTCCCAATATGAAAAGATTGTATTAAGTCCATTCGAATATGGAATAGTGTATAAAATAGTAATATTCAACTAAACGTTATTAATATTTGTATTAATTTATAAAATTAATTAATGAACACATACATGTGTGTTGAAATCAATAATTGCCATGTCAAATGCATCGATAAATTTTGTGATATTTTCTAATAATAATAAAATAAATAAAAAATTGTTAAAGCTAATAAGAATTAAAACATTTCACATGATTATTTGTACGTATTTTTAAATTAGACAACATAAGAGTCAAAATCCACCGAAACATTAAAAGAATTTGTATAAATACATCACTGAATTAATATATATATATATATAAAGTTACTATTAACACTAAAATCATGCCTGTAGTAAAATAAATGGCTGTATTTTAGAAATATTTTTGTTATCCTATTGTTAATAATTGTATAAAGGATAGATAACTACATTTCAATTTTATACGAAAATTTGTAAAAATGTTTGTCAATTTAATGCATTAACTATAGTATTATAAAAAAAATGTTAAAAAATTATATCCATATAAATATTCAAAAATAGATCTAATGTGCTAAGTGTAAAAATTTAAAATAAGGGGAACAGGGTGAAGAGCAAATAGGCTGGTGTTATCGGTCGTTTATAGATATGCCAAATTAGTTAAAAGATAAAATTAAAGTGTGTTTATTTCAATTTGATGTGTTAATATAAAGAATTTTTTTTAAGTAAATCTTAAGCAAAATTGATGGTAATGGTTTAAAATTTTTTAAAAAATTAAAATCCGATTGTTAACGAAACTGGATTTTTATAATTAATTAAGACTACGAACAATTAAATATTTTTTAAAAATCACTTTGATCATCAATGTTTGCTCCAGCCAGATAGAAGATATAATTATGTGATTTGTAATAACGATAGAATACCAATATTCCTAGTAACAAGGCAGTAGGTGAAAGAAATGATAATATCACCATTGATATCTAGATAAATGTGTAAGACAAATTTACTTTTCTACAAGGTATATGTCAAAAATAAATATACAATTTTAACTTTATATTTAGGTGATTCAATTGCATTATAGGTTAAAAAGTGGTATATTAATATGATTAAATTTGTAAGATTTGATGTAAATAACAAAAGTTTTCTTTCTTTAAACACTCCAAATATGGTATAAATTAAGTAGAAAACTAAATTTATTAAAATAATAATATTATATGATATAATTTGTATTAACTACCAAGATTAATCAATATTAATATATAGAATGATGTATAGAGTGATGTATGGGCATTTAAAGACAATTGGAATACTGCTGTTGTAAACAAATGTAGCCATATTAAACAACTAAAAAGTAAAAAAAGCAATTCTTTCAAGTTCATTCTTTTAATATTTTTGCACTAAAATCATTAAATGAATTTAAAAATAAATGTAGATGAATAAATGTTAAGGATTACCCATCCAAATATTGGAATAAAAACATTATATTTTATTGAATGATAGGAAGATACATTTTGTTTTTCTATTCTATTAAATGATTCCATCAACAACAAAGCTGAACATTCTTCTTTTACTGACATTTCTAATCGTATTAAGAAATTCTTATGATTACGCATTTTTTTATTAATGAATTAGTAATTGACACAATCATAACATATCATCATATGGTACATATAACATTTTTTAAATTAATATATACCACCAAAAGATTGATATATGCCATAAATAACTAGTTTATGAGGTAATAGTTCAAATTTGACCCCAAAAAACTTTTTTTATATCGATCTATATGGAAATATTTGATATAATCTTTTTTTATAATATTTCATACAACAATATTCCATAGTAATTAATGGTAGTAGCTTTCCATTGATTAAACTTACCTTTTAAATCTATTATTGGTATAGATATATATTTTTAGAAGCAATTTTGGTAATAAAGATTTTTTGGATTAGAAGCATAGTGTTAATTATTTGTCGAAATCCATATTAAATAGTATGATTATATTTTTACATTCAATTACAGTAATAAATTTTCAAAAAATTACAGTAAATTCACATAAAATAATGTAGTTTTAGGTAATAATGTTGGTTTTGTGTTCAAGTTAATGAAATATCAACTATCTGATCAAAATGTTTCAAAAGCTAACAGTGAAAGTATTAGTATTGGTCTAATTTCTAATTAAAAACATGTACTTTATTTTAACTCATGCCTTAATCTTAGTAGGAAGGTTCTCACTTTAAATAACAAATGTTAATATAGTTATTTGAAAAAATTAATAAACTATGATATTAAAAAAGAGTTGTCCATCTATAAAAAAATGAAATAGAAACACTTGACCATATGAAGTACCTAAAAATGGTATTTTGCCACTATTTCTGTTTGTAGTAACATATAACCAACAATCTTCATTGTCACTATTAAAAACAATTTTTTTTTAAAAATCGTTCCTTTATATTAAAGAATGCCTTGATAAACATCTTCTCATGAAAAAAACCAAGTATTAGTTGAATGATGAACCATCAACTAACTACCATATTATTTCTCACCTACATACAGTTGACTTTCATTCTATCTATGAGCAGATATACTTAAAAAATAGCATTTAATTATCAAATTGGCCTTATCTTTGTTAAAGATAATGATAAATTTAGTATTGAAGATATGACACCTTAAGGCGGTTTCCAATTTGAATATACAAATAGCACACGTACATTTAAGATATTATATCATATCAGTTTGATTGATTGGTTGTACATATAAACAATTAAAAAGTTAATAAAAAAATAGATCTTCAATATTCATTCATTTGTAGTGCTCACATGTGCAGAGTATCCTGGCTGCTTTTAGCTATTTATCGAGTAATTACGATTGCAAACGACAGTTGTTGTTGTACAACCGAGTGTGGTGGTAGTACAACGGATTATATTTTGTTACTCCACACTAAATTATGGTTGCAAACCAAAATAAAACAAGTGAATATCCTCACATACAAGCTACTAGTAAAGATATTCAGCATATGAAAGAACTTATAAAAATGTTCAATATTACTTCATTTGATCAAAATGTTCCTCATATATTACTTGAGTTTGCTTTTAGTAAATTTTAAAATTAGAATAAAATTTAAGGAATTATTTTATATATATATATATATATAAAAATCATATTTGTAGATAGTATTTCAAAAAATATTGAAGATTGTATGCATTACATGCGTTTGAATAGTAACAAAAATCCTGTACATGATATTCCAGTTAAATTGTTAAGCTACACATCCAAACAAAATTATAAACAAAAAATTTATTTAAAGACACTTAATAATTCGTATATATTGTTAATAGGTAGTGATACGATTTTTTAATTTTAATGGTCTCTATTGTAGTATGGCTATTAGGAAAAATAAACAACCACTTCCTGTTCCAAATGAACACAATCCAATGTGTTATCCATCTGAAGATGATTGTCTAATTAATAGTTCTATTGTGTTTGCTTCAACTGAAAAAGATTCAGCTACATTGACGCTTCCCGATAGTTCATCAGGTCAATCATCAAATGGATCATCAATGCCTGCTCTCAAACTTATTCCTTCCAATAATGACAACAATAGTACTTCTTAGGTTCTATTTTCGATATATTTTTGATTCGTATAATTATTTAAGTCCTAATTTGATAGTTATTTTTAGAAATATACACGTCCTATCAATAGTTTGTATATAGTATACAATGATGCGCACGCAATAATTGTTATATGGTGAATCAAATATGCCATTAGTATTTGTAAACTAAGATATAATAGTTGTTTTTATTCATTAAAAATTTACTTTTTTATTAATTTGTAACTTACTTATTGATACATTGATTTTATCAAAAACATATCTATATATCAATAAAGTGAGAATTAATATAATCATTATTATCTTCTATCAGTATCCTACCATCATTTGAGTTTAACTTTTAAAGTTAATAATCAATATTTTAAACTAGATATGTCGTAATGAATAACACACATTTACGCGCACGCGTACCATATTGGCAAAAGCGATGATGGTGTTGGCATTGCATTTTTTAAGCTATGGTAGAATAGATATTAATAAAATTTGTCGTAATTGTATGAAAAATAATGCTGTTTTGCCTTATAATTAGAAAAAATTGGTATTACATTTTTCTCTATTGTGATTTGAGGTTATAGTTAAATCGAAAAAATGCTTTTAAATGAAATATTTAATAAATAATAACAATATTAGTCTATTATACATCAACAGGGAAAATTACAAATTTCCTAGTTTATAGATAATAATAGAGTTTAATTATTAAAAAGAATACAAAGCCCTAGTACGTAATGAAAATATACAAAGCATTATAAGTAAAAGTGTGAATAATATTATCTACAACTACATATTTAATAAGCTGTAGAGTAATGTACAAAAAACATCAAAGTTTAATCACGTTTTGTGTTACTATTATTGCTACGCAGTCTACTTTTTTTAAAGTGTTGATTATATTGTAGATAGTGATCATCGTAGCTAGATACCATGTTTATATGGTCAACAGTTGGCACAGGATTTAACACAGACATATTAGATGTTTGAAGATTATCTTTATTGTTTGTATGGTTCTATTAGAAGATATTTAATGTAATGTAAAAAAAGTGTATGATAGAGACTACCTTTATAATATTAAAACTACCGTCCATATCAGTAGCGTATGTTTTGTCACTAAAATTATAAAATGGTCATTTTAAATGTAATTAATATAAAGGAGTGAATAATTCATAAATTTTTATATAATTATTTCAAATAAAGTATGTTAAAAATTATAAACTACATTATTTCATTGATAAGTGCATTGCTAGAATCTAGATCAATATTAGTTGAATCTTCAGGTGTATTTAGACAAGTTTCAATGAGTCTTTTTCCACTTTGTGAAGTAAGCATTGGTTTAAGTTTATCAGTTGCATATGTATAAATGTGCCCAGAATCAGAAGCCAATAAAACCATAGCTTGTGAATTGGTTAATGTGTGTAATTCATATACCTATAAATATGAATTTAATACTAAATTTTAATATTGATAGTTGTAGAATATAGTTGAATGGAATTACTTTTTTAATAATATTGGTTTTTCTTTTGCTAAATGTAACTTTTCTTCGATTAGGACATTCAATAAACTTTAATTCAATTTTTTGCTTTCCTTTAGTTTTTTTATGGCATGAATCTTAAAAAAAAAAATAAAAAAAAGATAAAAATATATGAATACTTTTATTGGAGGACATTAAAATTCAATGGCAATCATTCGTATATTAGATTTCACGATGTGAACCGATTTCTAATCCTTGTGACTGATGGATATGATGCTGTTGCATATTTTTTTAGGCTATATTATAGTTATTGGATGATAATTTAAAAAAAACAAGTCTAGTAAGTTTATGTAAGTAAAAAATGTTTTTACTTCTTATATGCTAAACATGTTAAGGTTGATGATTTGTTTTACTAATATCTAATGATCTATTTACTTAAACTCAAAAATTTTTGATTGTAGTCAATCATACATGATTGATAGTAAATAGTAAACATAATAACTATATTTATTTTTATTATAAATCATAAATTTTGAAGTATTTAGCTTTATTTTGATGAATACATAATTTTTGATGATATATGGGCAAATACAATTACTGTGTATGGTTTCTTAAATAAAACATACTAGATTTATGAATTAAGTAGGTAAAGTACGATAAATCTTAGTATTTAAATACACATTCTTGCACTAAATTTTTATTAAATTGCAATATAATCAGCATTTATTGGTGAAATGATTCTGAATGTACCAAGTAAATATATTTTGGCTTATTTTTTTCATATCATATATTAATTTTTTAAATAAAAAATTAATCAACTGCTATTGATACGTTTTAACATACCATTTAAAACCATATTTTAACAATATACTAATATAGATAGTATGATTTAACTATTCATTAGAGTAAATCCATCATTAAATACTTTGTTATCATTTCTTATTAAATTATAGAATGGTTTTTATCAAATGTGTTAGTGATTGCACTAGTTGGTATGCTTTTATAATGAAAAAAAATGACTTTGGAATGCTCTACATATAAAGATTAAATAAATTAGATATGTTACCTATTTATAAATGAACTTTATATCATTTTTAAAGAAAAAAAATATATATCTTAATAGAATATGGTAAATTAAAAATATAATTTTAAGATTATTTTGCATTAAACAACATGTTGATCTGTGAGAAATAACACTGAACCATAGGGTCCGATTGTTATATTATTTTTATTGTAGTTTGTATTATTAAAAGTGTAATTGAGTTGATTGGGTAGCATTATAATTGTTTCCAAAATTAATGAATGATTTCCCACAAAATTTTTAATTTCAATATCTTTTTGAGTAATATTATTCAAGTTAACAATAACAAATAAATCCTTATTGTTAGATATTTTTCTTGAAATAACAATTAATTGATAGTTTTCTAAAATTTGTTTAGTATATTTGAATCCAGTATAAAGAAAATATTTATCGGAAAAGTTAGCTTTTATATTGTAAAGCTGATGAGTAAGTTTATTAATAGTATTATTATACTCATCATCTTTAGATCCATTTAATAAATTGATATAGTTTGAAATATTTGTCATACTTTGATTGTAATGACTTAATGTTATATTATTATTGGTTTGATCAAGTATTAAATTTCCTGGAGTAAACAAAGCTAACATTAACACAAGTCCACATTGGTTTTGATATCCTTCACTATTACCTTAATGATAACATTTGTTGTATTAATTTAAAAAATATTCAAAAATTATTACAAATTCTAATAGAGAGTTGTGGATAGGGTAAAACTATATGCCCTTTAATTGATGTTATTGGTTGTAACATTAGTTTCCAAAGTCTTTCATAAATTTCAATAATTTCGCTTAAATTTTTGTCATTACAAGCCATATTTATAAAAAATTCATTATATTCCTTTTTTATATGTGCTATATTGGTATAATTGGTTTGCTGGCCAATATTAAATGCTGCCAAAGTGACATATTGTGTTCCAAGTGGGCGTAAATATTCTTTAAAAATATTAAGAATGCTATCATCACATTTGTAGCCAACTATATAAAATCAATATAATTAAAAGATAATTTAAGAAAAGTATTATTACACTTGGATATTTTGTTAGTGTTTAATTCAAAAATATAATGGGTTATATGTATATCAATATATTTGGAAAATGATTCCATATATTTAACTAACCATGAGTAATCATCATCATATGTTTTATTAATTTCAATAATTGGATTATGTAGTGTATTTTTGTGTTTTATATTGCTATCCAATGATGAAATATTGTTCCACCATGGATGGTTTAATTGAATTATACACCAATCATCAACATATAAATATACAGACATATTTATTTGATGGATATTTTTAAAAAGATCCATCATTGCATTATGATCAAATTCATTGTAAATAACTTCAAATGCTGTTTTAGAAATAACTAAAATACCTATTTTTAACATTTTCCATGTTGGAATAAAATTGTCATAATGTTTGAAAATTTCGTAGAGCATCACATCACTTTCAACAAATAATCCTATATTATTTGTATGAATTTTTTGTTGACTTTCATATAATTTATTTTTTGGATGGTAATGTGACCATAATAAATATATAAATGGAATTAGAAACACTAAACCAAATAAGATAACTATGCATGAGATTTTCTGTCCATTTTTACGATATTGTTTGTTTACTGTTAAGTAACTCATATTCTTTTTTGTCAATACTATATTTTAATTGATATTAGGAACTAAATTAGTAAAGTTTTTAGTGTGTTTGCTATGTTTTACCCTATTGAAGCCACTTTACTCTAGAATACTCCAAGGACTGCTTTAATATCAAATACCGATAATTGATATATTATTATTTATTTCTAATAGCTAGATTTTAGTATTTAAAGTGTATTTTTTTCTTTCAATAACATTATTATTGGCATTTCTTCAAAATTTATTACTTTTAATATTAGTAAAGATATACAACTATTTATTTATTAGTAATTTGTTTATTTGCGGTTGTTTTTTTAGTTATTTCTTTATAGTTTATTTTCACTTAGTTTCTACAACGTGTATGTATACTTCTATGGCAATCACGTCTTTAATATGCAATATATTAAATAAATATGTTATTATTTTTAATATTTCAGTGTAATAAAAACAGACTAATAATATTCTCATGCCAATTCAAATAGATTGTTTTTAATAGCTTCGATGTGTGATTTTTGTTTCATATTAAGTACAAATTATTTGTATTGATCACATGGTATCTATTTTATTTTTAAAAAATAAATAAATAAAATTATTTTAAAGATAATTATCATCATCATTATCTATATAGAACATAGTTATTACTCTATATACAAGAAATTTGTCTTGTATCTTAAGTATTACACTATAAATTTAAATATTATTGAATTATAAGTTGAAAAAGTACTTTATTAACAATATTATACACCATCCAAACATCACTATATATAATTCTTTTACATTTAAATTATAATAATATACCTTTTTTTTCTTAATTAAAACAAAACCACAACAAACTTGCGGTATTTTCATTGTATAATACTTTGTAATCATAATATTTCAATAAGAATTTATATATTTTTTTTATTAAATAAATAATAGTATTTTATGAGTTGTTTTAAATGCAAAAATAAGCATTTTTAGTTAAAATTATCACAAGTTTACTCTATACTATGCTGATTAATTGTTACCGTCATATTAAATAAAGTATGATTGTTTATCTATTAAAGTTTAAACACACATAAATATTTTTCAATTTTCCTATTTAAGTGTAGTAAATTTTTATATGAAAATATATTATGAGCTTTTTTTAACATTTTTATTTGAATATCATCTTGCTTAATCCTAGTCAATTGACTTAATATTATTTTTATCATAAATTTATATTTGAATAATAATCAATACTTTTTTTTATAACCATTAGAATTATTAAAAGCCTATATTCTGTTTCTACACCTATTCTATAGTCAGTATTCAAATTTTAATGATTTTTATGGAATCATTACTAAGACACAAATAATTACTTAGCACTTTATTGTAAATGAATGTTGTATGCATAAATTCAAAGAATAAGTAGTTTCTATGGTAAATTTTTGAAATAATTGAAAAAATATTGTAGAAAAAATAAAATAAATCTATTGGATTAATCTGCAATAGATAAAATTGTCAAAAGTCTATAAAACAATATAATTTTTAATATTTTTTATATTGAATTAGATTAAATTAAAGAAGCTATAAGATAATAATGCGTAATAAATATATATATATTGATTATATTCTTCAGAAAAATATAATTAATAAGGGTAAAAATAAGATCAACAGAGTATTCTTTACATAACTTTTAGAATTTAGTATCTATCCTTTATTATTAAAAAAATAGTGTAGAATGTTTTCATTTATATTAATTAAATATTTTCGTTAATGATATTGTTTGAGGAAAATTTTTGGATTTTAACTGAAATGTTATATTTTGTGTATTTTTTTAAATATGAACAGTTACAACAACTTTGAATGGTACATAATAGTTTATAACATGTTAATAAGTAAATTTTGTAATTTAAATATAGTTAAAGTGTACATATTTTTATCAATTTAGCAAATATTACTCGATATCTCATTAAAAAACTATTTTTATTATTAAAGTCAATATTTGACCGTTGTATGTTACCTTTTGTAATAAATTTTCTTGATTCATTTTATTTAGATATTATTATATGAAAGATATAGAATTATTTACATTAAATATTACAATTAATGTAGTTATATATGCCAGTTTATTATACTATTGGTAACTAACAACTAAAAATCTAGCCTAAAGTTAATCAATACATGGTTTAGTTATCTTTTTTGTTGCTTTAGGATTGAAAAATGCTATTATTATACTTAAGATACTATAAACTTAAAAAGGTAACACTCAGTGAAAGATTAGAATTTTATTAACTTAATAGTGTATTTTTAATAATCTTCCATTAAATTATTGCTCTAGATTCACTTTGAAATATTGTGTTAACTGTAGTGATTCAAAACATACTTTAAGTAAGAGTTTATTTTTATGATATTGTATATTTTAGACGCATTTAATTGTCAGAATATAGGAATGTATCATGACTAGCAGTTTGTATTCCATAGAGTCAAAATCCTATACCAGTGATCTTAGACTAAATCCAGCATGGTCAAAGCATAGCGTAGGAGTTTTATTGAAAAAATAATAAGAAAAAAATATAGTTATATAAGCAGATTGAAAGTTATTTATGATAATAAATGTTAAATAAATTTTAATATTAGTGTTTTGGATGCTTTATGAAGAATGTAATTCCGATTCTTGCAATCATTAAACATAAAACTACTAAAACAATGACAATAAATGATATTATTGATATAAATAAATCTTAAAAAAATAATTACAAATGAATAAAAATGTATATAAAGTTATAAATTACATCGATAATAAGTAATAGCTGATTGAAGAGTTTTTTGAATATTAAAGACAATTGCTTGTTGTGATATTTTATCAGTAATCTCAATAGATATTATATCTTCTGTATGATCCTCTAATCGAATACCCAGTCTTGTATCACCAAAATAATAAATTGGAGTATGTATACTTTAATTTAATTTTTATTATTGTTTTAAATCAAAAAAATTTTAAATGAATACCTTTTTATAGCATTTATAGTTATTCCCTTTCTATCAAAAGCCTTATCTTTAAAAATTGTATAAAATAAAACATATTTTAAACATTTTAAAACTTTATTATCAGTAAACTATCATATAATTTGAAAAAAATATATTTTTATTGCAATTACTAAGATATTTCTGCTTTGAGTATAATTCATAATACACCATTGGTTAATATCTCTTTTAAGAATTTTTCTTAATGTTTTCACAGGTATTTTTTGGAATGTGTATAAATCATTTTTTAACTTTAATTTTAATCAATAAGTTTATTAAATGTAACAATAGTAGCTACTATAAAGTGGTTAATATCAGGAGGTAATAGTGAATGTTTTATTTCATTTAGATTGCATCCTCTATTATTTTCACATAGGCTATCATTGTAAATAATAGAATCTAATTCTGTAGTACATTGTTCGAGATTAAAGTCTCCAGTAAAATTTGGTATTTCTGATTCATTTGAATGCAATTTTGGACACATTGTCTTGAAAGATCTAATTGTTACAGTATGTTTGATACCATTAGGTATACATGGATGTGTAATATTATTTGAAATATTCATTCTAGACTATATTTATTATATAAAAAAAATATAAATGTAATTATTAATAATCTTTTATGCTAAAATTAATACAGAAATTGATTTTTTGATTAAACTTATGTAAATTGATGTTAGGTCATTGCATTGAAAATTAGATGAAAAAATATTAAAAGGTTTATTCTTTACAAAAATTTGGCTTATATAAAACTGATCGTAGATATTTGAATATTTAGTGATAAAACCCATAAAAAATAATCCATCTCTTATTTCAAAATATGTTGATTCTTTGAGACTCTAAAAAAGTAGATCATAATGTTCTATTATAATACTACTTGTGATGGAATGTCATAATTCTGTGACAAGAATCTATACAGTCCACACTTATGGTTAGTTAGTGCTTCTTGACGTTTAACTCTATTCAATGATTTGAATTTTTTTAACAAATGTTGATCATGCTGTATTAAAAATTGGACACTATTCGGTTCTAAACTGTTTGTATGTGATTAATAGAGATATACAGTAATACTTGTAGATAATTGTGTTATGATAAATAATTTTTATAAAAATATGACTATATGGAATAGTATTAAATGGTGTATTTTCAATGGTCATTTTTAGACAATTTTCTAAGCACTCTTGATCATCATAGTCTATAAAATGTTTTTAATAATCTATTAAAATAAATTCACTCTTTTAAGTATTAAACTCACTTTGATTGTTAATTACACATATTTTTCCACAGCTATAATGCTTGATTGTAAAATTTAATGGTTCTTTTCCATTATCTGTAGTTACATGTCCACTATAAAGATAAAAATATGGAAATCCGATATTTCTAACAACAAATGCTCCATACTTTATATCATTAATTATTATTATTTTAAAAAAAAACACTTACAAAGGTTTTCTCAGTTTCATATGGTATACAAAATAGACAGAATAGACTAAATGGTATCAATATAATAAAGTTCTTATAGTACATTTTATGGTTTAGTTATGTTAATTGTCTTGCTTGTATAAAAAAATTAATAATGTTTTTAATTTTCACCTTAAACCTATATATATAAAATTTTAAGATTAGCTAATTTTAATTTATATACTTTTTTAAATGTGCTAATCTTTGCAAATAGATTAACATATTCATTCAAATAAATGTAAAATTTTGTATTAATTTTAATTTTATTAAGTTATTAAATAATCTAATTTATCAATTAATTATTTTGTTTAATTTTTATATTTTATAGTTCAAAAACAACATTTATCTATAAATTAACCAAATACAGCTCTATTTATAACTAATAAACTCGTCATTCTTTTAATTCTACTATTTAACTACTTTCTAGACTATTAAATATAATTTATAAATAAACATAATACTTATATAGAAATACTCTAATTATGCGTATTATTTATTAAATTTATTAAAAATAGGCAATCAAATAAAAAAAAACTTTTAATTATCTAATTAAAGTAAAAAAACTAAAACTATTTTTTATTCAAATTTAATTTTTATATTTTGGTGTTTTAAACAAATTAATATGAAATATCTTTCATACACTATCTCAAACATACTGCTATTAATTAGTTTTTATTATTTTTAAAAATATGTTATCAATATTTGAATTAACAAGAAAAACCATTTTTTAGATTATTTTCATTTAATTACACCTTGTATAGATGGAATTGTTTTTAATATATTTTTTAGCAATATATG